>BPLQ01009204.1:0-249371 GCA_021605075.1 Caerostris darwini
TACCAGGCGAATTCTTTGAAGAATCCAGATTGCCAATATCTGATGATAATTTCGTAAGCAATCTCCGAAAACAGATGGCAGACTTAAAACCATACCAATCAAAAACAAATGTAAACAAAAGATCTTCATTCCAAAAGATTTGTACACATGCTCACATGTATTTCTGCGAATTGACAGAGTTAAAAACCATTAGAACCCCCATATGAAGGACCCTATTTGGTATTGCAAAGATCCTCGAAAAACTTTCTTCTATCAATTAAAAATAAACAAGTTAATATTTCAGTGGATAGATTAAAACCGGCATATGTGTTACAACCTAATGAACATCTGACTCCAACGTCATCAAATGATCATACATCTTTGCCGAGTGAACAAACATTTATACCAAGTCAGCAAGTTGTACAACCAAATACAACAACACGTTGTGGAAGACAAGTAAAACTTCCTGTTCGTTTCAATGACATTATTGACTTTTCTTCAAACATATAATTCATCCATTCCATTTTAAAAATTAATTTGATTTATTGTATGTAATTGTTTAAATGTAATTGAATTTGTACTTATTTTGTACAATTTAAATTTGTATCAATGTGTATTTGTTCGCTATTATTTGTATTGATATATTAATTCGTCTACCATTTTCAAGGTAACGTAACTTTGTTACTGGTAGGGGAGTGATGTAGCGACACCTATTGATGTAAAATGGAATACAAATTGAACGACTTCTACTTTCACTGTTAAAAAAGGGAATTTTCCCGCTAGAATAAAAATAGAACGTAGTTGGCGTTCGAAGTAGAATAAAGATGCTGTAATTGTGCAAATTGATTATCGTCTTTTATTTTGCCGTCTGAATTTTAATAACACTACGCAACCTTTACAATACCGCCACACCGCTCTAATTAACCAAGAAATTTTTTTCTTACAGTCACTCGGTATTAACACAGTACGTCGTTAGCTGAGGCGGTTATTAAGCAACGGCTATAACTACAATTCTTCTCTGTCTAGTGAACTGAGTCTTAAACAAAGAATAAGAACAATAATTAATATGTAATTTAAAGTTAATTTTTACTGGAGGTTTAGTAATATTGTTGCAAATTGAGAGACGCTACTGCAAATAATACAAGAATTCTAATTCAGTTGAGATTTGTAGTAACAAACAAAGTACAAAAGCTAAAAGAATGTTATATCAAAAAATGAAAAAAAGCACCCTTTTAACTTTAATGCAATGGGGTCTGAATGGCCGAGTGGCTAGCGCTCTGGCGCTCGGTACCACAGGTTTCGGGTTCGAGTCCCGGCGGTGCCATGGATGTTTGTAGTGGTTCGGAATCCACTTTAAAGTGTAGGTCCCGGTCTATAATAGGATCGTAGAGCGTTGCGGGGGCATTATTACTCCGTGGCTTATCTTCCAGTTACACGCGCCCCCTAAAGCAAAGTGAGTACGTCTGTGCAGCGCTTGCCTTAAAGACAGCAAATACTTTTTTTTTTTTTAAAAGACCAAATTTTTCGAAGTATTGATTTTATAAAGATGATGCCTCTAAAAATAGAAATAAAATTAATTAAATGATTATAATTGAATGAAAAACTAGATTAAGTTTCACTGAAAAAAATCGATCTTTAAATTGTAAATAAAATTGTATAATATTATAGATAGAAATAGAGTATTTTGATTGAAAAATATTTTGCATTTAATTTGAAATTATTTTTCATTCTTATGTATGAAATACAGATATTCGCTAATATTAAATAAACAAAGAAAAAAAATTTTTTTTTCACTTTATAATTTATACAAATAATCATGAAAATATTAATTTCAACTAATAAATCAAATGCTAGATAACTTCTTTTAATTAGAACTATTTTTTTGTTCAATTGAATTGTAAGATAGAAAATAAAATACACGTCACCATTGTTGAATAAAGATGTCGAGTGCCTGAACGCGAAGCATTCATCTACTCAATGGTATGTGACGGTAGTAGGAAAGAAGTCGTGATAAATAGATAATAGTAATCGTATGATTTGAGAGAAAAAAAAAAAAAAAAAGAAAGTAAGAAAAATGTAAATCATCGGTGATGGATTTTGCATTTAATTTGAAATTATTTTTCATTCTTATGTATGAAATACAGATATTCGCTAATATTAAATAAACAAAGAAAAAAAATTTTTTTTTCACTTTATAATTTATACAAATAATCATGAAAATATTAATTTCAACTAATAAATCAAATGCTAGATAACTTCTTTTAATTAGAACTATTTTTTTGTTCAATTGAATTGTAAGATAGAAAATAAAATACACGTCACCATTGTTGAATAAAGATGTCGAGTGCCTGAACGCGAAGCATTCATCTACTCAATGGTATGTGACGGTAGTAGGAAAGAAGTCGTGATAAATAGATAATAGTAATCGTATGATTTGAGAGAAAAAAAAAAAAAGAAAGTAAGAAAAATGTAAATCATCGGTGATGGAAACGTAACAAGAAATTTATGATCAGTAAATATGCGTTGAAGTAAAATATCTAAAAAGCGATAAGTGAGCAGGAAATTATGGTGGTTTGAGGCTTAAAATACACGTAATGCAAAAATGTGACGAACAGAATATAATACAAATAATCCATGAATAGTATCTCAAGTTCGTGCAAAATCGTTGTCCCATTTATTTCAAAACGCGAATATAGCCAAATGTAATACTCCTATTCCACTGTCAAAATACTGCAATGTGATTGGAGCTCTTACTGGGGGTACTTTCGCTCTCTCAATCTGACTAGATGTGCAAAACAACTGCAACATGTGCAAAGAAAATCTGTACCAGAAATAAATAAAGATAATATAGTTTTAATTTGTTATGTATGTATATACACATTGTCCATGACTTAAATAAAGCTTTATACTTATATTGAGAATTTTAAAACATGTTGACGTATTCAGGGAAAATGATTCTTGCTCCTATGGTTCGCATAGGAACTTTGCCAATGAGATTGCTAGCACTTGAATTGGGAGCTGATATTGTATATACTGAAGTAAGCTTACTTAAATTAACTAATTGCAAAATAATTCTCAAAAGTGAATATATATTACGTATTTTTTTAAGATATTTTTTGTAAAGATAATAATATCTGCTAACCAGATATTTTTCTGAAAAGTTAGATTGAACTCTGAAACAAAATACTGTGATATTTTTGAAAAACATCTTTTATAGAAAACTTATTGAGCCTTTTCTAGAAAAATTCCTATAACATTGTCCAAAAAATTTTTCTTGTAATTAATTTTCATTTTAACTTTGATCTTGTTTTTTTTTAAGAAATAAAATGGATTTATTGTACAATTAAGTTATTATGCAATATTTAAATCAATATCATGTACTGTATGAGCATAGATTATTGCTAAAAAATATTTAAAAAATTTTGTACGAGAAAATAATTTTTGTTTTATCGAAATATTGTCCCTAAAAGTTATTTTAAATCTGATTAAAATTCAATTTTTTCTCTTCCTATTTTCTTAGAAAGCTATTTATATACATTTGACACTACTCTATTAGCAAATCATTAGACAAAATATAAGGAATTATATTAAGTATTCAAACTTTTTACTGCAGTAAACATCATGTATCCATAAATTATTATTGGAAAAATTTGCATTTGGCATAAAATAGAATCGCTACATATTTATGGATAAATGATATTTTTGTTGTTTTTAATTTTTATAATTTAATATATTAATTATAGAAAGCATATTTGAATATCTTTGTGGATAACATAAAGGTAGATTTTATGTAAACTTTTAAAAAATTCTTTTCTAAAATGTTTCATATTTTTATTTTACTTTTATTAATTTAAATTATTCTACAATATGTAGTTCAATATCATGTTCTGTATGCGCATATATTATAAACTATTATAAAAAATATTTAAAATTTTTTGTAGTAATCAGAATTTTTGCATTATCGAAATATTATCTCTACAAATTATATTAAATCTGATTAAAAATTATCAGATTTATACAATTTGTAGAAATAATTTTAATTTTAATAATTTTAAATTAATTAATATTTTAATTTTTTAATAATTTTAATTTTACTTATTTTTTTTTAAATTTTAATATAAAATATATTTTTATTTTACTCAAAATAATAACAATATTTGAAAATAAAAATTAATTTATAAACTAAGATATGTGAGATATTCATAATATATGCTTTTTCTTGTTGAAAAAATTTTGTTGTATTCTTTTAAAATGTTGTTCATTATGAAATTTATCATATTTTTAAATTTTTTTCTAGGAAATAATTGATTTCAGACTATTAAAGTGCCAAAGAGTTGAAAATTGTATGTATATAAATTTTAAAGAAATAAAATTGTTTTTTTATGTACTTAATTTATTTTTATACAACATTTATCTCTAAAAAAACAATAAAACATTTCCATTTTTTTTTAATTATATAATTTGAAAAATGAAACTAATTTTTGTCTATTTTTTTCCTCTATAATTAGCTATAATGTAGTTTTTTTAATACTAAAAACTGATTATTTGACTGAAACTGATTATTTATTATAATTATTTCTGTAATTATTAGTAACCTTAGAAATTCCAATATGAAAAAATAACTTTTACTTGAAAGATTTTTAAGTCATGTTATTTAATAAACTCATTATTTTTATTCATTTCATTTATAAGTATTCATACTATATTAATGTGAAAGTGTTTTATAGTACAAATGTATAAAATAAAAAAAGAAATAATTTAAATATTTAAACTCTTTTTAGGCATTTTAAATACCATAGATTTTATTGATGAAGACCAAAATGTTGTTTTCAGAACATGTTCAAAAGAGAAGCAAAATCTTGTGCTACAACTGGTATTTTATAAATTATTTGAAATATTTATTTCTTGCACAATTAAAATATCAAATTAATTTTTATTTATTTATTTATTTTTACTATGGTAATTTTAATTGTAGTTTTATTCAGAATAAAATAAATTATTCATTTGGTTCATACATATTAAAAATCATACAGTAAATAATTATTTATAACTATTTGTTTTATTTTGTAGTTGATAAATAAATGCTTTTTATATTAAATGCTGTTTAGCTTTCAGAATAAAAATATTTCTTTTTATTTAGTACCAAGATCTTTAAAAGCAGTTGTGATATTTTTAAATTACTTAAATATTTATAATTTAATGTTCTTAAATTTTTCATTGTACAATATATTTCACTTCATATTTTATATATCTCTCAGAACTTCAACAGAAATTTTAAAAATATTTTTATTGCTGATCTCACAATGTGTCAATTTGAAAACTCTTTGTAGAAACATATTCATTTTTAAATAAAATTTTTTATTTTTTCTGTTTATTTATTTATACTTCATTCTATTTATCTCATCTTTATTTAAGAACCATATATTTAATTAAACTTATATTAATTTTAAGCAATAAATTCATTTTAGTGAACATAACAATATACCTACATTTTTCACTTACTTTGGAATTAAATTAATTTTAATATAATAATTTTTCTGTTTTCTTAATTAGGGAACTGCTTCTCCAGAAAGGGCCTTAAAAGCTGCAAAAATGGTGTAGGTATCTCATATCTATAAATAGGAAGGTAAAAGTTGTATTTTAAAGAGAATAAAAGTTTATTTTTATTAATTAATTTATTGTTATTGCTGTAAGTTATAAATTTTTCTTAAATAATTTCAAATTTTTAAATAAAATAATTATGTGTTATCTACTGATTTTTTTCCTCCTTTAATTGGAAAAAGGCTTATAGTTTAAGGATTGTGTGATACTTGTTTAATTAATCAAATTATTGTTTTTTTTTATAAATTTATAATAAAGGCTTGCTTGAATAAATAGGATTTATTTAATGCAGTTCATGAGTTCATATTTCACTACTTAAAATTTACTTTAATTATAAAAAAAAAAAGTTTTGTTTTTATTTTTAAAAGCTAGTTTTGATTAATTACAATTTTTTTTATTATTATTGTAGTGAGAATGAAGTATCTGGAATTGATGTTAATATGGGATGTCCAAAAGAGTTTTCTATAAAAGTAAGTTTCATTTTATTCAACTACAATTTTTGGAATATCAATTTTTTTTTTTAATTTTACCATTATATATATTTTTTTTTTATTTAGGGTGGTATGGGAGCTGCTTTGTTAAGTCAGCCTGAAAAAATCAAAGCTATACTTACTAATTTAACTCAAAATCTGTCATGCCGAGTTACATGTAAGATACGAGTACTGCCAGAGGTATGTTAATGTAATTCTCAAGTGAACTAATCTAGCATATCTAGAATTTATTTTAAAGATGAAATATTTTAGTTTTTAATAAAATTTACATCAGAAAAAAAATTACATACTATAATTGATTTAATTTTAGATGTCCATTAAATTACTATACTCTAGACATAATATTGCATCAGTTATAATTTTTTAATATATGTTAATTCAATTATTTTTAAGCATATTTTTTAATGCAGGATAAATTATTTAGTTTCAATAATGATAAAAATATCATGCAGAAATCGATATGCAAATCACAATGCCGAAAATAAAGCCAATTAGAAAGTAGATGATAATAATGTCTTTTTAGAAATTATGAAATAGTAGAATTGGTTTGAAAATAAATTTTGTAGGGGGGAAAAGCTTTTGCTGTATAAGTTTTACTGATTTTTAAAACAATGTTAGTAGAAACATTCAATTTACAAAAAATTTTATCAGTGAAATAGTTTTCCATATTTGGCTTGTTAATTTCTAAAAGGAAACAAGTAATCATTAATATGGAAGTGCTTCTAAATTGTACAGTCAGATCTTATGCATAGAGATGCGATGATTATTGAATTTTATATCTGTATTTGTTTATTTATATTTATTTTAGTTATTTACAAATTAAAAAGTTTTAAAAATACATTAAAAACTTGTTTGAAACCTTTTTTGAAAAGTTACAAAGATAAAAGGCTGTCTTTTAATCATATTGAAAAAATTTATGTATTTAATAATTAATTTTTCTGAATATTTATTCATTAGCTTGAAAAGACTTTAGAATTGGTGAAGCTGATTGAAAGTACAGGTGTAGCTGCTATTGCAGTTCATGGGAGAATAATGGGTGAAAGACCACAACATAAGAATAGAAATCATGTGATAAAAGCAATTTCGGAAACTCTGTCTATTCCTGTTATTGCAAAGTAATTCCTTTAAAAAACACTATGTAGTTTCATGTTTGAACAAAAAAAATTTTTTTTTCAAAATTAATTTAAATTGAGCTATATTAGTTGTATAAATTTACTTTATCATAATCATGTTTAATATATTTCGGGAATAATGCAAGTTTTTATCTGGTTTATCAAATATCTGACTAATTATATTAAAAAAGAATTGATGTAATAATAAATTTTCAATTGCAAATTTTTATATTTAACATTAATAAGCTTTTAAAGTAGGTGCTTTTGCTTGAAATGAATATGTATAGATTTAAAGATATGTAAAGATCCTCTTTGTATTCCAGTTCTTCAATGATTTTCAAGACATCCCTGGATAAAATAATACTTAAGAGACCTTACATGCTTTTATATTTAGATTCAGTATAAAGACATTAAAGATTTTAGACTAAATGCTTAAAAATACAAATTTCTTTTTCATGTTATAGCAATCTTAGCCATGCATTAAATTTTTAGTCAAATTGCCTTTATTGTACATTAAGAAGCTCTTATATCAAAATGTCAAATTTATCTATTTTATCAAAATCAATTTTATCAATTGATCAATATAATGTTACAAAAATAAACATATTAGATCAGAATGAGTCCATTAAATACAACAATTTAAAATATTATTAATATATTTAATGCAGTGGTGATCTCTTTCCAGAATTTGCTTACTTTCTTACAGAAAAATTCTGATCACAAGTTACTTTATTGGAGTTTTTCATTTTGTGAAATAAGATATTGATAGGAATTTTCAAAATTATAGAATCTATGAAAATCAAATTCTTATTGTTTTATCTATTTATTCATTATACAAATGTGGAATCTTAATTTGTTACTGTAGTTTTGAAATGCTAAATTACTATTTTTTTTATTATATATTACATTATAAGACCATTAAAAATTAATCAAATTAACTTTAAAAAAAAGTTTATTTAAAGATTTCATTTAATAATAATTTTAATTTATATTAAATTATACTAAATCATAAAAATTTTAATTCATGTTTATTTTTTAATTTCAAATAATTTAAATTCAAGATGTATTATTTGTCTTTCTTGTAATGCATTTGAAGAAAAAAAATATTGTCTTGATTTGTAAAAATTTTATATTTACTAATTCTATTGATAATGGTAAAACAATAAAGGAAATAAATAATGCATACCCCAAGATGTTTTCCATAAATGCCATAGTTTAATAAACTCTTTTTCTTACTCAAAATTGTTTGGTAAGTCGGGAATATTTAATCATTAAGATATTTTTGGAAAGTGAAAGAAAGAGCATGAAATGTTGATTGGTATATAAAGAAATTTTTGATGAATTTTTTTTAAAAAATGAAAAAAATTTATAATTGGAATTGTTGACTTTATTCTGTAAACCTAATTTATATCAGGTTCGATTGAATTAACTGCTAATCTTCCAATAGTATAGAAACATGTACAGAATAGAATGTAGTACCTCAAGCTTATATATTTATATCACAATATTTTTATGAGCCTTTTCATTGTGCTTTAACAGAATGCAAATTGGGATTGCTCATTCAAAAGTGTGGTGGCAAAATATTAGTAGCTCCCTTCCCATGATACACCCTAGATAAGGCTTGATTTGCTAAATTTCCTTTGTTTTAACAGCGAGCAACGTGTAATCAAAATGCTGCAGTATTCGAAAATAAAGCACTTTCAAAACTTAGTGTTCTTATTTAATTGAAAGATAACTTTTATAGTCTAGCTCCAGTAAATATCATAATATTTTGTTATTTGGCAAATTTTCTTTTGAGCAAATATTAATTAAACTCTAGGTAGGTATTATAAAAAATAAGCTCTGTTGTTACAATATGTTTTACTTGGCACCAGATAAAAAAATTTATGAAAAGAAAGTTAAACTTTTAATTATTATGGTTACTAAGTTATTAGAAATACATATACATCTATCTTTCCTTATGATGTGAATTTAGTATATATATATATATATATTAGAGAGAGAGAGAGATAAACATAACATTTTATGGAATTAGGCAGGGTTAATTATATAAATAAAATTTTATTATTGAAAGATTCATCGTAAACATATAAAAATGTTCTGTAGAAATGAAATATAATTTCATTTTACTACAAGAATTTACATTGTGACCACAAAAAATATAATTGCAAATATATGTATAAGGTTCTATATTTTTTGTTGAATATTTTTAGTAATGATATATTAAATGTATTGTAGTGGTGGATCTGGTGAAATTGATAATTATGAAGATGTAGAAAAGTTTCGTAAAGAAACAGGTGCTTCTTCTGTGATGATTGCTAGGCAAGCTGAATGGAATTGTTCAATTTTCCGTAAAGAAGGAAAATTACCATTAGATGATGTTATTGTGAAATTTATTAAATATGTAAGTGTCATGCATATTTTGTAGAATATTAAACTCTGGTAATTTTGCACATTTTTAAATACTCAAAATATGACATTTTTTTTAATGAAGCAAATTGATAATTTTTAACTTGCAAGTTCATTTTATTTTAATATCTTATACCATAATTTTTTTACATGTTCATATATTTTTAATGTTATGTAAACACAATATTTGTTTATTTCTTTCTTGTTTTGGCAATAAATTCCTAAATTTATTTTGCTCTTTTTATATTATTCACTTACCAAAAAAAAAAAAAAAAAAAAAAAAAAAAATTATGGCATTACAAAAACATAAAATTATATGTAAATATGTGTAAAAGTTTATTATTGTTTTTTAATGGGTATTCGTTTTGTTGTAGTTAATTCTATAAAATGCTTTGTTAAGAATATAATGTAATTTTTTTTAATAATTTCTGTATTAATTCGATATAATTTAAATAATAGTAATATTTTATATGTAATTTAATGACGAATTATCAGTAATAAATGTTAAACGAGTTTTCATACTCTAAAAACCCACACATTGTGTAAAATGGAATTTGGTAAAATTAAAGGATTTAATAATTTGTTAAAATACACTCCTCTTCCTTATTTTTTTCTGATATTAATAGAAATTTATTTTATTTTTGCCCTCATTTTTAAAATTTGTCATTTAATCTTATTTTTGCTGTGCTTGTCTACTTACAATTGTTATTCTTTATGAAATTACATCTAATAATTGCAAAATTTCCATTCTTTCTGAACTGAAGCATATTTTAGGCTAAAAATGAAAGTTAAAATAAAAAAAATAGGTACATTAAAAAAATAAATTCTAAAATGTATATGATCAATTGTAGGAAGAATGTTTCTTTATTACTGTTTTGTTAATATAAATTTTTCCTTGTATTTTTATAACAGGCTATTGAATATGATAGCAATGTTTGGAATACCAAATATTGCATCCAACAAATGCTTGGTTCTCTTCAGGAATCAGAAAGAGGAAAAGCATTGCTTGCTGCACAAAAAATGGAGGTTATATGGTAAGTGGTAATTTTCTTGAAAATCGCATTATTTAGAAAATTCCATGTTTGATAATTTAGTGTTATTTGAAATCAATTGTTTATGGTTTTATTGAAAATCATACACTTATAGAGAACTTTATAAAAAATGTATACATAATAAAATATACATTCAATTTATAGAAACCTAATATTTTTGTTAAAGGGCTAATTTATATGAGTTCAGTTTTTTTAAATACAGAATTGGGATGGTTAAAATAAAGAGTGCATCATTTCTGTCTGCTAAAAAATCAAAATTCTATTAAAAGGGTTATCCCAATATCACTCTTAAAATTATATTTAAAAAAATCTTATATTCTAATTTTCAGCTATGAAAAATAGTATTACTGTCAATAGTATGAATTTCAATGAATATATATGAAAGCTAAATACGATGAAAATTAAAGACATTCTAGAAAGGATCCTTGTTAATATTTAAAGAAAATTTTTTATATATAATTAGGTATCAAATTTTATTGTTGTCTATTTTTTTTTTTTTTTTTTTTTTTTTTTCCCTTCCTATTATTCGAAATCAATATATACATGCCGATTTTTACAGTTTGATGATATTTTTTTTTGAACATCTGTGAGCCTCATGTACCATTTATATATCCTACCGATGGGTGATAAGGGGAGGACAGTGCCTTCTGGAATAGCTTTTAGGGGTAACTAACCCTAATATAGCCTACCATGCAGCCTTACTATTGATGCAAGATGCTTTTTGTATATTGTCAAAATTAAGCCTCCCCCTTTCCAAAAAACAGTGATAACAATGCCAAAAGTGGATTTGAACCTTGGCCGTCCTACACATCACTGGGCCATGAATCAAGGCAAACTCCTTGTTTCTGTTATTTTCTGTAATACATTTGTAATAGCTATTTCATGTATGTAAAAATATTTCAATCTATCCATTATTTAGTTACATAAATATTTAAATAATATAAATGCTAAATTCTATGAGAGGGATTTCTTATCCAGTTTTATTTGAAATGTGTGTAGCAATTAAAATTATTAGTTATAATACATGTTGAAGTCAAGCTCATTGTAAGAAATGGACCTGATAGCTGAGTGGCTAGTGATCTGGTGCTCGGTACCACAGGTTTTGGGTTCGAGTCCCGGCAGTGCCATGGATGTTTGCAATGGTTTGGAATTCACTTTAAATTGTAGGTATTGGTCATTTTAGATCTCATGTACTGTTGTCGTGTGTGCTGGCTATGTAATCTCGTCTAGATGACTGTAGAGCAACAAACAAAACAAATCATTGTAAGAAATTAATCATGCATTAAAATAAAACATGTTATGCTGAATCTATGTAATAATCGATTGAAACTTTATATAATGTATATATTGTGTTGCCTTTTTAGTGAATTATGGAATTTGAGTGATATTTTGAAAGAAAAGGAGCAAGACATTTTTTTGAAATCTGAAAAATTAAAACGATTTCCAGACAAGGATGTTGAACTTCAAGTATCCCTTAAGAGGCGACGTATTTTAGATAATAATATTCATGAAGTTGATGTAAAATTTTTAAGGTGAGCTGAAAATATAGTTATGAAATTTATCATTAGTTTTTTTTTGTGTGTGTGTGTGTATTATATACTGTTTTCTTTATATCATAATTAACTGTATAGCTAATGAGTTAAATTACCCATAAGAATAACAATTAGTATTTATCTAAAAATATGCATGGATATAGAAAGTACCAGAAATTTTAATAGAATGTAGTAATTAAAAAATTATTATTTAATTATCCACGTAAAGAGCATTTTTTTCTTCTTATATAAAGATAAACATATTTTGTGAAAATTTATTAAATCATTTAGTTTCAGATTCATTTGGAATGTTCTGGTCATTCAAAAAGTTTGTGCTTATAAAATCTTCATATAATGGTGGCTCTATGTTTCTATACATTAAGTTTATATAGGAAATCACTTTTCATGCTTACAATTTTTTTTACCTTTAATGGAATTTCATAAATTTAAGTGTTATATTCTTTAATATTTTTATTACATTATTAATTTTTTAGGTTTTATAGATTTCATAGATTTAAATAACCTATTTACAAATATATCTGATGAATGTCATTATTATTGTAGAAGGAGTTCAACTTAAATTTTTTTTTAAATAATTGTCTAATTATTATTAATTTTAAGTGTTAAGCATGGAAATTGTGCACTGAATTTTTTTTAGTATAATTTTATTTAAGTTATATTAAATCAATGGATTTAAATAAATTTTATTGAAAATATGTACTTTTCAGCAGGGACCATAATCAAATTAAATAGTTTTAGAAATAATCAAAGAATTTTTGAAGATTTTTTTTTTTTATTGAGTGAAAAATAAAATTTAGCTTTTGGAACATTTTGCTCCATTTTGAATATCATTAAATTTACACATTGATGGATTCATATATTTTTATTATCTTTAGGTCAAATTTTGGTATGGATGATCTCCCTAAAAGTATATTATGGCATTATATAAAAAATAAAAAATTGGATAAACCTGTTTATCAAACAGTAAGTTATTATAATAATTTTTTACATTGTAATTTATATCTTTAACAATGTTTTTATAGGGTCTTATTCTTACAGCATCATTAGGTCTACATCTTTTTATAGATGTTTGCCTTCTTTAGAAGTCCCCCTCCAGGCAGCCCTCTCAAAAAATAGATTTCTAATTTTTTGCCTTGAGTACGGCAAAATTTTCATTCAGGCAATCCTTGTATCTCTTTTTAGATCTATCCCTTGATCTTCCGCAAGAAGGAGGTATATTAAAGATCCTCAGTACTGTTCATTCTGCATTCATTTTCAGTAGATCTGCTCATCTCATTCTATTTCATTTTACGGATTTAATAATGTGCTCATCATTATAGGTTTTTCAAAATTATATCTTTTACACTATTTATTTTTCTCCAAAATAACCAAGAAAATAGATTTTGGAACTTTGATTTCTAAGGCCACCAAAGCATTCTTCTCCTTCATCGTCAAAGTCCTCTTTTCTGAAGCATAAGTCAAGACCGATTTTATCAGTGCCTTGTATAAAAGAATTTTTGTTCTTCTTTTTATTAAATGAAAATTCTTGTGTGTTAAAAAATTGTTGCGAAGCCTAGTGTTAATGAATTTAATTCCTTCTGTGTCAGATGAATCTTGTTGATTTTCAGTGCCAATCTGACATGGAATACAAATTTATAATAGTTTATTGAGATAAACTTGCTAACTTTTTGATTTGCAAAATTCTAATTTCAAAGTGGAGTAAAAGAAGTAGCCTACAATTTGTAACCTTTGTTGACTGTTACTTGGCTTTCTATTTACTCAACAGTCTGACAGAATTAGAGAATTTATGAGTAATGTGTTGAGCAGCTTGAAAGAGTATTTGTCTACATTTAACTAAGTATCTGTTTGTTTACATTCTATTTTTCTTAAAGATCATTGACAAGTCTTAAACAAACAGTGATGGTTAGTGTCAAAAGATCTAATCAATTTTAAAAATATGCCATGTTTTTAGATGCAGAATGCAAAAATTGATGGTGTGAAGGTCTTACGATGAACTGGGCTTTTTATTCTGGAATGGAATCAAAGGCACACCATATGAAATTCTCTGCCATTGCAAAACTAAAGTCGGTCTACCCCAAGATATATAAAAGGAAACAGAATCTAAAGTATCAAGGGGGGAAGAATAGAGAGCATATAAGTAATTCAAGGAGATTATAATGCCAAAATGCATATGCCAAAGAGCATATTGTACAAAACATGGATATGATTGTAGTTAATGGTGGAAGAAACTAGTATGATGATGAAAGTATGTTTACTGAAGAGAAGCCCATTTCTGCTCTTATTAGTTATGTTTAAAGGAAGCCAGTGATGCATTTGCATGCAAAATATGTTATCAAAATATTAAAAGATTCTATGGTTATACCAAAAAAGTTGAGGAAATTTTATTTTGTATTCTTATTACTTCAAAACTGAAAATGCTGTTGGAGGTAAAAATGATTCTTAATCCAATATAGAAATACAGACTTAAAAAAGTGAAAATAAATTCTGACATGAATTTCTGTGATTTGAGAGCTGCTGTGCAAGTCCCTATCCCTTATGACTGCAAGGAATGAGGTGATTTGCTTAATCTGTTGTCAGTTGTTATGAGCAGGACAGAAGGCAGTTTTTATTAGTTTGGAACTTCTAAAGAAATTATAAAACAACTGTATGCAAGATGATAATTTTATGCTCAAAGAATGTATATAGGTTTAAAGACTGACCAGATAAGAAAGTGGCTGAGGAGTCGTCATATTTATGTATGTGACCAAGTTTCAAAACATGGAGTGCTGTTCAAAATGCCATTCATATCTTCCTTATTACAATAAAAATGAACCTTTTTGTTTAAGATTAATTAATTTGATAATTTATTTTCTTGTGTGTTTCTCAATAAGAAAATTTTATACTTTATTTTACATTTCTTGTTCATGTCTTGTAAAAATCTTCTCATGATTTTCTTTTAATATTTAGTAGAGTTGTTACTTTCATCTTTATTGCTACCTTTTATTACTTACTTTAATAGCATTTGTCATTCTATAAAAAATTTAAAATAAAGTTGTGTATGTATTGCAGGTAACATATACAGTATTATATATATTTATATATAGATATATATATACACATACACAAAAGAATCTTGATCCATCGTTTCTTACAGGAATGTTTATGGATAGCATATTTCATTTATAAAGGGTTACTATTTTATGACATACATATTGATCATGTTGTAAAAACATACATAAAAAAATATAATAAACAGAAATTTTCTTATTTTTCTAGCTATAAGAAAAATTAAATCCAAGATGACCATATCTATTAATTTGTTTAAAATGTGGAATAATTTTAGTTTAAATATTTAAAATTGAACAACACGTTTTCAATATTTACAATGTTTTTGGATATTTTTCAGATTGTATAAGGGTCATCTTGTTAATATCTATTCTTATCTACATTGTAGTAGCTATCTTCTATATATTTGTTATAACCATTTCAAATTGTGTTGTGTTGGAGAAACCCTATAAATTCTCGTAAACTAGTTTGACTTTGATCTGAAATACTTACATATTTTATCACAATCTCCATATAATTTTCTACATTTCTGAAAACAGGGAGTGTATATCATCAGCAAATTAAAATAAAGACCACATTTCAAATAATTTTTTTTCTCTATTATTATTAAAACCTGTTTGAGCAAAATTTTAAAGCTAGAAAATGACTGATAATGTGCTAAGCATGTTTTAAATTTTTAAATAAATGATGTAAGAAAATAATTTAAGTTTTATATTGTAACAATTGTATTGAGATCATCGAATGTAATCAATGAATGTGGGAAAATGAATAGCAATGAGTTGAATTTCACTATAATGTATATGTATAAATTCTAATAAACTAGTAAGTTTTATTTGTATACAAAAATAAAACTTTTTGTTGTTTTTATTTATGAATTTATTATTTTTGTTATGAAGGATCAGCATGAAAAAAGTTTTCAGTCTGTGGTAACAATAAATGGAGAAAAGTACACGAACAGATGTTTGTAAGTTTATTTTTCTTAAATTTAACAAAATGAATTAAAAATGTATGCAATATTAACTGTAAAGAAAATTTCAAATTCATATAAAATTGTTTTTATAGTAGACATTTTGAATTAATTAATAATAATTGCTTTAATGCACCTTGAAATATATTTCTACAATTGTATTAATTATTTCTAATATTTAATTATAGATTAATATAATGTTGTACATGCATCAATATTAATATTTTTTTAAGAAACATGTTTATGACGATCTAAGGAAAGTTTATTAGATTTTATATTACTTACAAAAAAACCATTTTTTTTTCTACTTTCTTTTAATTTTCTTTTTATTATTATACTTCTCTTCCACTTATTTAATTTAAATTCTAAATAATTTTCTATGCTTTTTCCACTATAAGAATTAGACTTTGTGCAAAATGTAAAAAATATGTCAATCATATTTTGTGTGGAACCCATTTGTTGAAAAATATTGAATTTCCATCTTTTCAATATTGTTATTCTTTTCAATTTTTTAATGAAATTAAAAAAAGAATTATGAAATATTCTTTCTTGTTTTGCATTTGCCTTAGTTATAATTCTCTTATATAATGTAGGTATGCTAATTTTTTTACTTTTTGCATTTTCTACTTGTCATCTCTGTGTTGTACTCCTTCATAAGAACATTCATTTATGTATTTTCATTATAATTAATAACATTCTACAATTTGATTCAAATTTATTTTAAAAATTAAATTTGACACACAGACATAATTTTTTTTTTAATTCCTTGACTTTATAAATGTCTTTTTCCCCCTTAAAATCTAATTTTGTTTTAAAATTTCTCTTTGCCATTCATGATTATTTAAAATATAGAATATTTTATATCAATTGGATAATTTATTTTAAAATCTTATTTATATTTTAAAATGAGTTTTTATGTTCTGAAATTCATATTTTAATACTTAGGGAAAAGAACAAGAAAAATGCTGAACAAGCAGCTGCATTAGCAGCTATAATTACCTTAGGACTAATTGATTGCCAAGGAGCAACTCAAGAGAAAAATGTTACTGAAAAAGATGCAACACAATTGGATAAAAGAGCTTCTGAAAGTCCTCTAAAGCTGCAGTCTCTTAATGGGCAAGACATTTCTTGCATAGGAAGTAATAACTCAACAAAAAATGTTCTGCTTATTAGATGACATAAGCTTTTTTTAATTGTGTACATAATATGAATAAAAAAATTGGCAAATTATTACTTTCATTTCTTGGTTTTTAAAATATAATCAAAATAGAAACTTATTTTAATATTACTTGAATTAAAAAGTTTATGGAATTTATGTACAAGGGTGCAAATAGAAAGTTTAGTATTGTCAAATTGTTACCAAGGCATGAGATAACTCATTAGAGGTATGGTGTCATCTAGGTTTCTGTCTGTCAGGGGTATAGACTAGTGTTCTCCAAAGTGGGGTACACATACTGCCAAAGACATAAAATATCACTTGCAAATGTATGTAAATTTGTAGTTGTAATTTAAATGTATGTATAGTGTTTCATATAAATAAATAAATGATTTAATTTTTGACTACACATATCACATACACACACATATATATATATATATTATATCACATGTTATACAATTTTCAATTATTTTTATTTACGGGGTATACAATTTAAAAAAACTGTCATATCATTATTATGGACATTAAACTGAGAATTTTTTTTGTCAGATTTTGAAATGTCTGCTATCTCACAGCGATTGAACATTAAATTTTGTGTTTTGCATCACCTTTTATTTAAGTTTATGTAAATGAATCAGTAACAAAAATGCAAGTGTACAGTTAACACAAGTTCTTTGCTTTTGGGTTGCTCAAGACAATAACTATATTGGCTGCCCATCTGTTTCTATATATAAGTTGATATGTTTTGATTATAAAGTTACCATTCATTATGAATTCATTCCACAGGACCAAACTGTGAATAAGGAACTTTACTTAGAAACTCTTTGTCACTTATAAAACATATTCAGAAAGAAATGAGCAAAAAACCAATGCTGCATGCACCTTTGCACATCTACTACTAATTTTAAAAAATAGTATATAAGGGGACTGCTCTTAAATACACACTATACTCATTTGACCTTAAAGCAATCGTCTTTTATCTATTTCTGAAGCCGAAAATAAAATTGAAGGATGTTTTCTTCTTGTGATGAAATAACTGATGGCATTTTCATGTATTGGATTCAAGGAATATTTTTAACAACTTTATAAAAGTTGGTGCAAATGTGGGTATATGAGATAAGGCTTTAAAGGCAGTGTTAACTTCAATAAATGAATTTTTTAAATTAATCCCAGAATGTTTTTGATTCTAGTAATAGAAGAATTATTAACATATTTCAAATATTTATTTCCTCAATTTTGTCTCTTTTTTTAATTTTTTTTTTTTTTTTTATTATTCAATTTAAGTTGAAACTGAGATTGAATACCAAAATGAAATCAACTCCGAGATCCAAAAGAGAATTATTGCTGCCTATTTGGCCTATTTTACAGTATAAAACTCTCATAAGACCAGTATTAACATATGCATCTGAAACATGGTCACTAACAGCAAGAGAAGAGAAAATGGAAATAAAAATTGCCAAAGAAGATACAATTTTGAACTTTACAAACTTTTTAAAGATATTGACATTCTAAAATTTATTAAACTGAACAGAATGAGATGGGCCGGTCATCTCATGAGAATGGAAAGTGATAGAGCTGCTTTGAAGGTTTTCAATGTAACCCCTTTTGGACAAACTAAACCAAGGAACCAAGGGGAAGACCGAAAAAGAGATGGGTCGATTGTTTAGAATCTGATTTTCATGTTATTAAGATAAAAAAATTGGAGGTCCACGGCCAAGAGGAGAACAACCTGGCTGTATCTTTTAAAGAAGGCCAAGGCCCACAATGGGCTATCGAGCCAGTTATGATGATGAAGTTCTTGAAAATTAGTTAAATTAGGATGTCATATTTACATTTAATTTGAATTTTTTTTTGCATTCAAAAAATAGTGTGATATGATTTGAGCATGTAAAAAATGAAATTGCCAGAAATATGTATACACGCATACAAAATGGTATACTTGTATGTATACTTTTCCAACTTCAGATAAGTGGCAATCTCCTCCATAAATTGCATTTGATTTAAATTTAAAAAATTTTTAATTCATGAATTACATGGTTTTCTGTTTTAAAATTATCATGACCTATTAATTGCTTAATTTAAAGTTGTTCTTGTGAAATTTATACGTATTATTTTATATGAAATTAAGAAACTGTTAAGAAAAAAATATTAGAATTAATTTCTTTTGCCTTTTTTAAATGCTAGAATTTTGATGTGTATTTATTTTCTCTTATTAAACATAATAGGATCATGAAATAAATTGCATTGTAAAAAAAAAAAAACATGTTTGCAAGTTTTTAATACGGTCGCCATTGTACTGAAATTTTCACGAGTTTGAAATAATAAAATCATAATAATATATAATATATTTTACTAATACATAATATTATTTATACTGATACATAAAATATATTATTTAAGAATATGAATGTAAAACAAAGCATGTAAGTACAATATATGTACATGCTTAATATTAAATTAGAATTTTTTGCTATCAGAATTGTGATTTATAACCCTACAATCATTTTGTGTACACGAGGGCTAAACAGTCTGGAACTTACAGTTTAAAGTGGATTCTGAACCACTAACAAACATCCATTAATGCCATTGCCAGGTTTCAAACTGAAGTCTTAGCTACCAGGCTGCATCAGAAGTGTAAATCCATCTTAGGTCTGAAGCTAATGTTTTGCTTTTTTGAAAGTTAAAAAAAAAAATAATAAGTTTTTAAAATAAAATTGTGAAATTAAAATATGCAATTTTTTGGAAGCATAAACCATGCAATGATGACAAAATTTTACAGTTGATATCTTACATTGTTATAAAAAATGAAAAAGTATATCATAAAAAAAGATATAAAGCAAATGTTATAATATATATATATATATATATATATGGATTATGTTGGACTTGAACGTAAATGCAAATTTGGAATCTCCTCACCTTCAATGAAATATGTAGATTGTTAGGACGTGATGCAATTCTGTTGAAACTCATTTAATGTTTTCAGAAAGGAAAAGCAGTTGTGATTCATCACAAATTTTTAATCTGGATTAATATTTAAGGATTAAGTTCTTCTGTCTATTTATAGAATAATTTGCTCATCAAAGTACAGGCTGACTTGAAGTATTGTATAGATCAGGGATCTCCAAACTACGGCCCGACAGTGTCATGAATCCGGCCCGCGACAGCGAATAGTTTATTGTTGCTATAATAAGTTGGATAAAAAAAACACAGAATGATAATAACTTGGTTTTATTTACTTGCTAGGTAAAGCATAACAACTAACAAATAATTGAAATGAATCCCACTAACATTATAAACTAGGGAACATTCCGCGGTTACCCTCGGTAGTTATGTTGGGGTAAAGAGTATCGCATATGTATGTATATCGATGCTTGGAATGCATATATCCTGAATCAAACATATGATTTTTATCCTGAAAATCCCTCAGGAACGGAAAAGCTAAAATAACGCGAATGAAACCGCGGGGTATCCACTTGTGAAAAAATACTAATGAGATTTATGTAATTGCAATTTTTCGCTGACAATAGTTTGTTGTTGTGGATCAGTTTTACTTGTACCAATTATTAAAAGAGATTGTAGTAATTGAACCAGCGAATTTAGCAAGCGTATGCTCGTTCAGAGCGCGTATTCGGCGATTAGTCTAGAAATTATAGATAATGGCAGAAAAATTAAAATGGTTTTGGCCCTTGGTACTTACTGGAGTAAACAATATGGCCCTAAGGCTGGAAAGTTTGGAGACCCCTGGTATAGATAATAATCTAATAAAACAAAGACATTTTCCATTATACCTGTATGATCTTGCATGAGGATTAAGAGGCCAATAAGTAAGAATAGCCTTATCGGCAATTGACTTATAGCTTTTTAAATTTTGTTTTACTGGAAAATCATTCAAGGGTATGAAATTAATTAATATCTATAATTAAATAAATAATTTATATTTTATATATTTCTTTCGTGTGTATTTTAAAATTCTTTAATATTTTATAAAATAAAAGAGATTAATTTTTATTTGCACTACATGAGAAAGTAAATTTTAACATTTATGGAGGGGGGAAGAAGAAAAAAAAAAAAGATTGTTTAGAACATGGGAATAAAATATCGTTGTAGAATATAGATATTTGTTTCTATTAAAAAGTTTGCATGTCAAACAAAATTAAAAATTGTGTAAAAAAGTTTTTTCAATTTAAATTCGATATTAAAAAAAAAATAATAATTAATTCTACTTTATTATTAACGAGCATAAATCTCGAAGTTAATGATCTTACACTTAGCACCGCTAATGAAGCACCTACTCAAGTCAAGACAGTTACTATTTTAGCAGCATACCAGTAGTAAGCAGTAGTAGAGATTTACTTAAGTTTTAGTTTTAATATTAATTCTCAGAATTTTGCAAAAAACAAAAGTAATTTTTTTTTAAAAATTGAAAATACTATTTTTAAAATAACTCCTCACTCCCACGCCTTGGATAATCTACCACAAACATAAAATCCCTACTATTGTTCAAGGAATTTTAAAAATGAAAGAGAACGAAAAATTCCAATAAGATAATTGAGATTTTCTCACTCCTACGCTTTGGATAATCTACTATAAAAATAAAATTCCTATTATTGTTGAAGTAATTTCAAAAAAGAAAAACAATAAAAGATTCCGATAAGAGAATTAAGAGATTACGACTCTTCACTGCCACAGGGGGCCTGGTGGTCCAGTGGCTAGCTGTCGGTACCACAGGTTTCGGGTTCGATTCCCGACGGTGGCATGGATGTTTGTAGTGGTTCGGAATCCACTTTAAACTGTAGGTCCCGGTCTATTTAGCCTAACGTGTGCACAAGATGACCGTAGAGCGACAGACCAAACCTCACTACCACACTTTGGTTAAAACTACCACAAAAAATTAAATTCCCACTATTGTTCAAGTAATTTCAAAAGAGAATAAAAAATTCCAATAATAGAATTGAGATTTCTCACTCCTACGTTTTGGATAATCTGCTATAGAAATAAAATTCCTATTATTGTTCAAGTAATTTCAAAAGAGAATAAAAAATTCCAATAAGAGAATTGAGATTTCTCACTCCTACGTTTTGGATAATCTGCTATAAAAATAAAATTCCTATTATTGTTCAAGTAATTTCAAAAGAGAATAAAAAATTCCAATAAGAGAATTGAGATTTCTCACTCCTACGTTTTGGATAATCTGCTATAAAAATAAAATTCCTATTATTGTTCAAGTAATTTCAAAAGAGAATAAAAAATTCCAATAAGAGAATTGAGATTTCTCACTCCCACGCTTTGGATAATCTGCTATAAAAATAAAATTCCTATTATTGTTCAAGTAATTTCAAAAGAGAATAAAAAATTCCAATAAGAGAATTGAGATTTCTCACTCCCACGCTTTGGATAATCTGCTATAAAAAATAAAATTCCTATTATTGTTCAAATAATTTCAAAAGAGAATAAAAATTCCAATAAGAGAATTGAGATTTCTCACTCCTACGCTTTGGATAATCTGCTATAAAAATAAAATTCCTATTATTGTTCAAGTAATTTCAAAAGAGAATAAAAAATTCCAATAAGAGAATTGAGATTTCTCACTCCCACGCTTCGGATAATCTACTATAAAAATTCCTATTATTGTTCAAGTAACTTCAAAAAAGAACGAGAATAAAATAAATGTACTAAATTTCGTTTCGTTTTACTTTTTGCTCCAATTATTTTGGAATTGACAACTTATACTTTCTCTGTTGATCTTAACTAGTGTTAGTCACGATATTTTTTTCTTTTTTGTTTTGCAGTTGAAAAGTTTTTAATAAACATTTACAGGCATTCTACTGTTCCATGAAAGAGGCATCTTTCTCGTGTGAGGTTCTTTGTCTATCGGCCGAGCTTCCTCTAAACTACTTGTCAGTAATCCACGTAGCATCTTCACGCTGATAAACGTCGAGTGACTAACTTTGAAGTGCGTGACGTTTGGCGTAAACAGTTTACACTTGGCGTCAATCTGCAACGGAACCGCTACTGAGATTTTTTGTTGCTTCTTTTTTAATCCCTTTAAACAACTTCTTGCTACTTGAAATATGAATGTTAGCGAGGAAAAAGGCCTTCCTGTTTTGTAAAGTCCGACCTGCCAGTCATGCTTTTTGTTCTGAGTTAACTTTAAAAATAAAAAGAGACAGAAACATAAATGGTTGATCAAAACTGAATTTTTTTTTTCTTTTTTGCCCTTAGGATGATCCTTTAGAATGGATTATTTATGCTACGTATCTAAATAAAATGTAGAACTTCCCGAGTTCTTTGTTTGCATTAAAAAGGTTACAATGAATTCTATGGCACTGTCAGTTTATGCGAAACTTAAAAAAAAACGAATGTTTCGATACTTTTTTTTTTTGTAATGCAGCTGGTGATACAGAGATAGTTAATCTTTATGCCATAAGCAAAAGCTGTTACTCATTTCGCACCACTCAGGGGGTCACGTGTAGCTTGAAGATATGCTAAGGATGTGAGTAACACCACCCCGCAAAGATCTACGATCCTATTAGATCGGACCTAGTGTTTAAATTGGATTCCAAATCTCTACAAACATCCATGATACCGCCGGGACTCGAACCCTGTGTTACCGAACCCTATGTGCCAGAGCGCTGGCCACTCGGCCATCAGAACACAAGTTCCTAAATAAAATGCAAAACTTACCAAGTGCAATGTTTGCATGAAAAATGTTACAATGAATTCAATGGTATTGTCAGTTTATGCGGAGCTTAAAATGAATGTTTCGATTTTGGACAGAATAGTAATCCAGTTACAGTAGGCTTCCTTTAACCGGTACATTCAGGACCAATGTCATTCTGAATTATCGAAAATTAGTTAATGCATAAATTTTCAAAATTAACTTTGTAAAATTTAATGCACAATTTGCATTGAATTTTGTTTACGGAAACGTATAGAATGTTGCAGAAGGCATTCGGTGAGCATTCCTTTATCGGAAAGAAATGTTTACAAGTGTTATAAACAGTTCAAAGAAGACAGAGAACGCGTTGAAAACGAAGAGCTCTCTAGTCGACCATCGACCTCAACCAACGAAGCTCACGTCCAAAAAATTAAAGATTTGGTGCTTGCAAACTGTCGATTTACAATTAGAGACCTCGATGATGATGTTGGAATTTCAAAAGGATCGATCAATTCCATTTTGGGCCCCAAACGCGTCAAATCTCGATTGGTACCGAAAACACTGAATGCGCCAGTTCACACTGCACTGATTCTTCGTGATATATTCGCCAAAATTGAAACCCATATCTTTCCATGACCACCGTATTCACTCCGTGCAACTTCTGGCTATTACCTAAACTCAAAAATCCTCTCCGGGATCACCGTTTTGAGTCAATTGAAGAGATTCAAAACGCGCTTTGAAGGCCATCCCAGCCGATGACTTTTATTTTATTTTTTTTTTTATAGCATGCCTTGAGGATTGGAAAAAAATGTTGGCATAAATGCATTGTGTCCGGAGGGGATTACTTTGAAGGCGATGAAATAAATTTGGAAGAATAAATAAAAAAATTTTGAAAAAATAAATAAATAATTAGTCTTACTTTATGGGCACAGTAATATAGTGCACATGTGCACCTTCTTCTGTTTTGCATACGAGACGAAGTAAGCCAAAATCTATGTTGTCTTGTTTCAATTGCTTGTAAGTGAACAGGTTTACAATAAAGGGGATGTGGATTCACAGAGTTTTTGCTAATTCCACTTCAGACACCCTTCAAGTTTGGTACATTTTCTGGTAACCCGGACGTGATATCGCTGTCCGTCATTTGAAGTAAGAAATACCTTTACTTTTCTTTAAGAAATATCTCTTCACTTTAAAAATGGCCACGGAACTAATCAGACAGTGTGGTTTCGAAAAGGCGGCTTTGACCAGCATCGAAACATTTCTGACCACCGTCAACTCTGAAGCTAGCATAATTCAATATTAAAGATCGATTCGTTAGGTTAGAAGAAATATTCAGTAAAATACTAGAATACGAATCTGCTTTGCCACAAGATCAATAAGAAATAATATAAACTGAAAATGGGTATTTTGATGCAAAAGAGCACTTCGGAAGTTGTTGGAGCCAACAACGCGTGACGAACGTACAATGAATTCGAAACCCAGTTTTCTAAACACAACTTTTGGAACAATCTCGGATTTTCGAATGCATAAATTAAATATCCCTGTTTTTTATGGCGATTACAATCAATGGCTCCTTTCGAGGATTTATATTTAAAATAAAGGTTAAAGGTTAGGTTAGATCAGGTTAGGTGTATCACAGATAAATAACTCTAGATATTTAAATGATTAAAACATATGCACATTTAATGGGTTTAAGCATAATCAGAACCTATGTAGACAATATAAATATCATGTAAATCATTTTATTATTCTAGCAATAATCATTTCAATCGACTCGTAGCTCAGTGGCAATGTGCGTCGGTGAGCATTAGAGCGGAGGTTCCATCCACTTTTGTTGTAGGCAAGGTGTCAAATAACGAAGCGACTCGATGACTTTTGGGATGTTCAGCATCTTGCCTTTTAGTCGTGCTACCTAGTGGGTGTTTTCCGATTTTTCTCCACTACGATAAGCAAATGCGGGGCAATTCCCTCTAAAAGGGCTGGAAGGGCTGACCTCTCTTGGATGGGCTGATCTCCTACGGATACTCCATCACAACAGAAGCTGCCCCTTTCCCTCCATACATGAGTGGATTACGCATGGGATGTCCACTGAGGTTTAGACATACTTGTTAAGATTATTTCTAATGAGGTGTACTTAAATTTATAAATAAATACAAATATTTTCATGGCGATATTTTTTTTTAAATTCAAAACATTTCCAATTAAATATCAAGTTTTCAAAAAAAAAAAAAAAAAAAAGATTCTTTGGACATTCGAAATTTTTGTATAAATGATTTATTTTTATTATTACCGAAATATTAGGGCATTACAAATAACTATGAAAATTATAATAAATCAACTTCTTATACCATTGAAGTCTCTTTGGTATGTAGAATTAAAATAATGTTTACGTTATTTTTTGAAATTAACTCACTATTAAGGAATAATATAAAATAATTATGTATTAAATATTCTACATTTGTTAAGGTTTTCATCCTATTATATAAAATATTCAATACTGATTTAAAAAAAAAAAAAAAACTAAATGAAGAAATAAACTCATCCAACTAAAATAAATAAAATACTAAATAAACTTTAAATTAGTATCAATTAAAAAAAATCAATCAATCATAATAAAAAATATATTTTCATCCATTTTGTTATAATGTTTTTCAATCCGTACATGTTTAATTCCATATCTGCTTACTATTATGTTTCTTTATTTTGAATGCTGCTACTATTTTAATCAACTCGAAACAGAATTAACTGAACGAAATTCCCATTGAATAGCTACAGTAGCATTTAATTCCTAATATCATGACTTCTCTAAATCCCTAAAAGCATTTCCCTGAATTATTTCTGTAATTTGTAACTTAAATCTGTAATCTGACATTACGGTATTACAGCCATTATTCCTAAGTCTTAAGCTGTCTATAGAAATTCCGTTATTACACCAGGTTTCGATCATTTAAATGGCCCATAATATCAGGCAGTTATTATTTCATTAAACAATGTTTGTAGAGATATTAAACTAATTAATATTAAACCATATTGCTATTTATAAAATTATTAACATCGCTAAATACATCACACTTTTAGTTTATATTTCTTAAGCTCATGAAAAAAATATATATTTCGTTTAAAGCTAAGTTAATGACTTTGTGAAAATGAGTTGTTTTATTTTATGAAATTGTTTAGTATTTATTACTGATGCCTTTTTTTTTTTTTTTTGTGACGAAATTTGCGACCGGCTAGTGAAAAAGTACCAAAACGTACTTCATAAATAATAATTGTAGTGTGCAGGTGGTACAGCTGGATTGTAAGTGGTTGAAATACTTGAGTCACAGGTTTGAGAATTTATAGCTTCATTAACACATGCATAAACACCACAGGCATACAATTAAAACGTACAATATTTAACACATTTAGAGAGACAAATAGTTATAGTAGATTCGTGAAAGATTTCCACTTCTAAGCAGAAAATCCGATTCTCGGGTACGTGCGGGATGCACGAAAGATACTTCCTCTCCAGGTGAGAGTCTGCAAGCCAACTAATACGCAAGGTTGCTTTGAAGATATTTCCTCTCTGGGTGTGAGATTGTAAACTGAACGTTTCTCAACAGAAGCTCATAGTTGCGCTGTATTTCCTCTCGAGTGAGAGTTTCTAGGCCGACTAACCGTTTTTCCTGAACGCCATACAGGGCTCTCATGCAGTGCATAGGAGGAAGCACTGTTGCATAACAGATTACAGTAGATAATTAGATAAAAATAATAATAAAAAAGGAAAATTATCAAAATCTTTTAGCATATTCTTTGGTTAATTTAAATTGATTAATGCAAAAAGATTATATATATATATATATATATATATATATATATGTATATGTATGTAGGATTTGTTTGTGTGGTAATCAGCAGGCGGCGACACATCACGGTTGCTTGTCTTTGACAGGGCCTGTTTACAACGTGGGGGAGTATTCAACTTTGAACTCTGACCCCACGAGAAGGGGACAGGTCCCCGTAGATGAAGAAAGAAGAGAAGAACGGCTGGCGGTCAACGAGAGAGGAGCGAGATAGGGCAGGCTGCGTCAAGCAGCGAGAGAATATGTTTAGCACTTAATTAATAACTAATGTAAATATCATTGTAAACATCGTGTCACTAAATGGCTTTATTTAAAGAAACACATTACTTTATTGTCTGCCAAATCGCCTAGACACCCAGTGCAAAAGACCAGACATTGTTAGACTTCTAGAGAAGTCTACAAAAACTGTAGGTTCGGCCGGGATGAATCTATTGGAACCGGTTGAAGTCTACACATATATATATGTGTGTGTGCGAAAATAAGTTTTGCTTAAATAAATAATTCTTAAATGCAATCCAATGTAATGTTTAAATAATAATAAAGTTTTGTTTGAAACTAATTCCCTTGTGCATTCGAAGGCTTTCTTAGGCATGAAGAAATATCTAAATTACCGAGATTATATAGAATATTAAATTTTAATGAAAGGTTGAATATCTGAAACTGATTTATTTTCTGTTGATGAATTTGAAATGAAACAGGAATTGCGATCCATTGAAAACTGTTATCAAATTAAACTTAATTTTTCTGCATTCATATTTAAATATGAATTTACCAAAAAATAATTCACTCAAAAACTTTTATGCAAGAAACTTTTAAGCAAAGGCCATCTTTTAACATCTAATTTTAACTGAATAAGAAATGAATAATTTCATACGAAAATATTTTTATGGTTATCAACGTGAGAGTTAAAATTTTAATACTGTCGATTATTTATTCGATGCTGATATGAAATAGATGTATATTTCAAAATATTTGTTTGTCACTATAGTTACCACTCTTGTGTACAATCCATTTACAATAATTTGGAAATTATTGGAAATCGTTACACATTGACAGTTGAATTGGTCTAATTTTTAAACTGTGGATCTTTTTTACTGTTGAGAAATTATGACTCTTGATGGCGATCTTGTGTAGTTTGACGATCGACTGTGTGAAAAGGCGAACATCCTGTTTAAAAGTTGAAACGGACCAATCGTGTAAAGGGGTGCTAAGGTCTTGTAAGGGGTGCTAATCAGACATATGTGACGCAAAACAATTTTTAAAGAAGAAAATTCAATAATAGTGATATTTCTTAATTTTAATTTTATTTAATTTAAAATTTTAATTATTAATAAAATAAAATTATTTTTATTATAATTAAATGCCTCCGAAAATATCATTCTCCCTCTATTAATCCGCTCTGTTTGAATCCGTCTGACTTGCATGCTTGCCAATTTTACAGACAATAAATGGTCGAATGATGCTTAGGAATTTAGCTTATGAATTAGCTATGCTTAGGAATTTAGCTATGTTCTTGTTTTGAAGGTATCATAACATTATTATACAGGATATCGGACAATGCCGCATAAATTGTGTGCTTAGCTAGAATCTTCCTCGAAGTAATTAAAAATTACTTGAGGAAAGAATTTCTCTGAGATAAATAGTATTGGAGAAAAGTGTGAAAAAAAGCATGTCGTCACATCCAGTGCAGGGAAAATAAGCTTTATTGAAGTCATATTAAATTGCGGAACACACACGTACACACACACACACATTATATATATAATGAAGAAATAAAAAGTGTACTACTAGGCGGAAAATAGTTAAAAGAGCGATGGCAGATAGGGGCGGGTCTATTATGCAATGGGTCAACCATTATTCTGCTCATGTTGAAACTAACTGTAATCTTTGCATAGTGATGGTTATTTCGTTTGTGAATATTGCAATATGTAGTTTATCTACGATTAGTGGGCACACGGCTGTTGAATGGTGTACAGTTATCTGCTGTACAATAGCGTCCATACGAGAGGACGAGAACCTGCTAGCCGTTATCGTGAACCAATTATAAGTCAGTTTGTCTCAATGCGGACCGGACTCTTGGAGAGAGTCAACTGTCTCATCCGTCGGTTTTTCCCGCACGTCAGAGGGATTTCTAGCTGACACTATTTTGTCACTCACAGCGAAGAAATAACGTAGTTTGTCTTTCTCCGTTAGACAGAGTCACTCGATGCGAGAACGACTTGCTCTCATCTTTTCATCTGGATGCCACTTACAGTGCATGCATGCACACTTCGATAAGAACGATGGCTATTTAGAGCACCTGTCTATGTAAATATAATACCACATACATATTACCACTTTTCTGGTTATATTAAAGCTAATATTCATGCACCGGATGTGACGTCAGACTTTTTCTTACAACTATACAGCGTAAATACAGGATTACTATGAGCGAAGATTCTCGTTCTGCATAGTTTATGCGATATTGCCCTAACTCCTTGCACCTTGGATAACACAACCAGGTAACAAGAGATTCTGTTCCTTTTATGATTGCATATGTACTTTATGGTCGAAACAGAGCACATTTTGCAAGAAAGTATTCATTTGTTCTGAAAATAGATGATAACAAAGCCAATACTTTCCATACAAGTGACAGTATTTAGTCGTCTCGCTCTACTTTTCTATAGCAATGTTGCCGATTTAAAATTAGAATAATATTTGAAGTGCATTTCCATTCGATGCATATTTTGATATAAATATGTTTAAACAGGGGAAAAAATATTTAGTAGCTTTTATTTCATATCAAAGAAATGGCTTTAGCAAACAACTTTCTGATGGACGATTTCAAATGTGTATTTGATGGCATGATTTGCAAATAAGACGATTCACCGAATCTATATTCTATGTTAGATTTTGAATAAAATTATATGTAATATGATTCTTTTAGCACTTTAGACCAGAGGTATCTAAAACTTTTAGCCAGCACTGACTAGCCTACTAATTCTCCAAGAATGAAGAGATAGCTAGCTAATCATACCAATATGTAATATGATTCTTTAACACTTTAGACCGGTGCTCTCCAAATCTTTTAGCCAAAGGGCCGCACTGAGTTCTCCATTAAATGCCAAGGGTCATACAAGACATAGCTAGCTATTCATACCAACATTCTGTTCGCAAATGTTCGTTTCGTTATAATCGGAAATGAAGTCTTCCACTCACACTTTATGTTTTCAGTTTGTTTCACAGCCTTCCACTCCAATTAAGTTGCGTAAATTTTCGAGGTTTTTTTTTTTTCTGTTTTCGCAATTACTTATATACATGCGAAAAAACATTCTACAAAACGAAATATACAAGGAATAAAAAAACATATCCAAATTAACTGTTTAGATTTTCTAACAAAAAAGCTAAAGTGGCTGCAAACAATTTCCACTAATAAACGTGATCCACAGCTGCAAGCTGTCAGTGAAAAGTTACAGCTGCATAAATCTCATTAATCATAATTATAATGTTTAATTTCGTTATGTGAATTATCAATGTAAACGTCACTTACTGTAATTTTTTAGATCAAATCCCATATCTTAATTGTAGTTAGAATATTCAATTTCTTTATGTCAGTTATTGTGTTTTTTAATTGGCCGTTACATAAAAATATCCGATTAATGATGATTGTATGATTTGCTTGCATTGTAAATTTTACAATGAATTCAAAATAAACCGTGACAGACCGGATCGATGTTACTCTTGCACAATTTACTTAAATTATAAATTTTACAATGTAATCCAAAATAAACTCTGAGGGGCTGGATTAATATTATTCGTATATGATTTATTTCCATTGTAAATTTTGCAATGTAATCAAAATAAACTGTGACGGATGATGGCCCTCTGGCCGTTTTAAATCATAAAGTTCCTGTTTTAAATCATAAAGATGGCACTAGTTTAAAAATGACTATTTCTAATTACATAGATGAAATATGGCATAAATAACTTTTTTTCATTACATTTCACCATTGACCGCAATGATGTTTACATTGTATGACTGCAGCAGCGTCTAATGACCAAGTGACTAGCGCTCTGGCGCTTGGCGTCACAGCTTTTGGGTTCAAGTCCCATCTATGCCTGGATGCTGGTAGTGGATCGGAATCCACTTTAAACTGTAGGTCCCGGTCTAATAGGACTGTTGGGTGTAGGGTTGACAACTCTAGCCCGTAAAAAGTCAGCGTCACGGAACCAATTCAAACTTCTACCTACGGGTGCTCCATCACAACAGAGCTTCCACCCCCCTTCCTTCCCCATCCACATGGGTTCTTGGACTTGGTCTAGATGTCGCTGTCTACCAAGTGGGATAAGAAACAATATTTTATGACTGCTATGTAACTTAACAGCAAAGCATATTGCAAAGTGATAACTTCATTCTAAATTCTTATAACACAAGACAGGTTTTATTCTTTTTTTAAGTCATCATCATCAAGAAAAATTTCAGGTATAAATTAAGTTCAGTCTGTATACTGTTGTTAAATTCCAAACACCTACGAGAAAACAAAATGCTTTTTGGTGGTAACAATTTCAAGAACTGAAAAATTTATGTTAGAATACTTTAATTATTTGCTTTGTATGCTAAAAACAAGAAATAATAGAAATAGTTTCTTGGAATAAAGCCTCGGTTATACAATATTTAGTTAATTTCATTGTGTCTTAAATATAAACTTTTATATTTTTATAATCAAGTTGTATTCGAAGAACAATAAACAACGGAAGAAGAACACAGATTTAAAATGTAATCTTAAAAAACAAATTTCTTCATTTGAAAATAAATTTAGTTCATAATGAAAAATGTTTACATGCACTTTTTAATGTCAATAAATAAAATAAAATCTAATAAAAATTATATTTATAAAATAATAATAGAAATAAAATATTTATCGTAAATCTTTGCATGTTTTCAATAAGAAAATTATTTTATTATTTTGAAATAGTTTATAACGTATATATATATATATATTGAATGATATTTAAATATTTCAAAATAATTATTTATTTTTATTTATTTATTTAATGTTATTATTATTTTGCTATTACGTGGCTCAGTGGCAACATGCGCCGTTGTTGCGCATGATGGTTTAGGGTCAATCTGCTGGCAGCCTTGTTGTAGACGTTGTTTCAAAAAAAAAAAAATGAAGAGCCTCGATGGCTTTTGCGATGTTCAGCATCTTACCTCGTGAGTCGGACTACCTGGTGGGAGTTTTCCGGGTTTTCTCCCATACAATAGGCGAATGTGGGGTAGTTTCCACTAAAAGTCCTTCACGACGGCACTGCCCTCCTTCTTCAGCGACTCGGAGCCAAGTCAAACTTCTACCTTCCCTCTTTTCTTGCATTCATGAGTAGATTGCTCATAGAATATCCATCTCGCACTGCAGAACACTGAGGATTCGACACACTTATTATTTCTATTGAATTGTTCTTAAATTTATAAATAAATAAAAATATTTTCATAACGATATTTTTTAAATTCGAAACATTGCCAATTAAAGATCAAATCTTCAATAAAAAAAAAGAAATGATTTCTTGGACAAATAGAAATTTCAATCCGGTCGCTGCTTTGTTGTAAACACTGTTTCCAAAAACGAGGAGACTCCATGGCGTTTGGGATGTTCAGAATCTTGTGTCGTGAGTCGGGTTACCTGATAGGAGTTTTACGGGTTTTCTATCATGCGATATGCAAATGCGGGGGTGGTTAGTCCTCCCGGAAGAAGCTGCCATACTTCTTCAGCGTCACGGAGCAGAAGTCAGACTCCTACATGCGGGTGCTCTGTCACAACAGAAGCTATCCCCTTTCCCTCCATCCATGAGGGATACCACATCAACAACATTATTTTGCTATAAATATTTTTAACAAAAATTTAAATTTTTTAAATATTTAAATAATTTAAATATTTAAAAGCAAATTTACCGAGTTATAAAATTTCAGAATATTAACTATTTTTAAATAATTATTAAAAAATTTGCTAAGCAAGATTTTTTTTCTTTTTTTTTTTTTTTTTTTTTTTTTAGAAATATTTATTGGAATATTTTCGGATATTTGGAATATTTTCCAGATAGTTTAATGTTTGAGAACAAATCGCATAACAACTCTTTACCTTGCCTTTTACTCTTACCTCATTTATTTCCAACAAATCTTTTACACATTATTATTATTACATTATTTATTATTATTATTACATTATTTATTATTATTATTACATTATTTATTATTATTATTACATTATTTTTTAATCAACAACTCCATTTTCCTTTCGTAAATAGAAATCCCTTTTTTTTTTAAATAAAAAAAAAAAATGGCTATTTCAATTTACTATGTCATTTGCTAGGAAGGAAATTGATTTACACCTTGGTAGATAAAAATGAATTTATATTTAATAAGAAAAAAGTTATTGATTTATTTTACACATAAAACCAAACAAAACGTAATAGAAAGTGAATCCTTAGTAAGTTTTGAATCAATATTTAAAATAAATTTAAATTTTTTAGCTACAAAAGCTTTTTCATTTTACATGAATTATTTATAATTTTTATACAGTGTATAAAGAATTTGAGCTTTTTTGTTTTTAAAATGCATATTTTTAATCAAATTTTAAAAAAAACTACATTAAAATAAAATAAAAGAAATTTCAATAAAAAAATAAATAACCTTTCAATTAAAAGAACACCATCATTCAAATCAAAACAACCTGATAAAAGTAACAACTCTTACCTCGTGCTGATTTATTTCCAACACATCTTTTCAACACCCTGTTTTCCCTTCGTAAATAAAAATCCCTTTTTTTCCCTTTAAAAAAAATGGCTATTTCAATTTGCTATATCATCAGTTAGAACGGAAATAGATTTACATCTTGATAGATATAAATGAATGTACATTTAATAACAAAAAAAGTTATTGATTTATTTTATACGTAAAAACAAAATAAAATATAATAAACAGTGAATCCTTAGTAAGTTTTGAATCAATATTTAAAATAAATTTAATTTCTTAGCTAGAAAAACTTATTATTCTATATTACATGAATTATTTATAATTTTTATGCAGTGTAGAATAAAATCCAGCTTTTCTTTTTCTGAAATACATATTTTTAATCAAAATGAAATGTAAAGAAAAAAATCTACCTTAAAATAAAAGAAATTTCAATAAAAAGCACCGTTTGAAATCAAAACAACCTGATAAAACTAACAACTCTTACCTTGTGCTGATTTATTTCCAACACATCTTTTCAACAACTCCATTTTCCTTTCGTAAATAAAAATCCCTTTTTTTCCCCCTTTTTAAAAAAAAACAAAAATGGCTATTTCAATTTGCTATGTCATCAGTTAGGAAGGAAATAGTTTTAATGAGCTGCCATCTTGGCAGACATAAATGAAAAGAAGAAGACGACAAAAAAAATAAAAAAAGAATCTTATCTTGGTTGTAAGTTTTTATAAAACAAAGGCAACATTTTAAAAAAGAGAGACTTTGACACAAAACGACATTATAAACAGCATTCTTTTTTTTTAAGAAAACAAAATAAAAATGATACAGAAAGTATTTAAGTTATACACATAAAAATACTCGGTTCTATTCCAAAAAAAAACTTTTGGCGGGAAAAAGAGAGAGAGGGAAAACTAATGGAGGAGCCTTCATTAGTTGCTCATCGTGTGTCTAAACATAGCTGATGGAGAATCCAGGGGAGAAATGAGACGTTACAGATGGTCAGGCCATTCATCATTCTCGCGTGGATCTTTGGCTCGTTACGACTTCCGCTCTGTTGAGGATTTCCAATCAACATACTACAGAGTTGATTGTGTCATTCCGTCTCTCCATCTTGAAGTCTACCATTTATTATGGGGTGGGAAGCTCAACTTTTCAACACGCGCCTTTCCATTTATTTCTACGGCTCTATTATCAGCAGATAATGTATGGTGACCAATTATTTTATTCTGGTTGTAAGTGTTGACATCCATGAAGCAGGACTTCAGTAAGACGTCTTACTTTTAGAGAATTATTGAATTAATGGATTATGGAAAAAGAATTCTTTGTTTATGGTGAATTATCAGTTAGTTAAGATCATCTTTATCATAGGAGTCGACTTCAACTGAGTGAAGAAAATGAAATATATGTGAGTTTCTTGTGCGTTTTGTGTAAAAAGTAAACTGATCTTAAAGATAATCGGATTGCAATGATCACTTGGAATAATCAATTAATGTGTTAATGTGGTGCCCTTCGTGTTTTTCCTAGTAACTTCGTGAAAGATTCTATAACCAGCATTCCAAATACTTCACCAAACTCATCTCTATGATTTCCAGTTAGGTGATATTTTGTAGTATTTTTTTTTTATTACAATGCACGTTTGGTGTATTTTTTACACATCACAGGCATTTAGCATATTAGATGTGTCAAAATAAACAATCAAACAGAGAGAATGATAATGGAAGTTGTTTAGACTTCGATAATTGTAAATCGTAGCGTGCAGGTTGGACAACCAGATTGTAACTGGGTGTGGTTGGATTGAGATACTTGAGGCACAGGTTGGAGAACTCACAGCTTTATTGACACACGCACAAACACCACACTCATACAGTGAGAGACATACACTATTTAACACATTTAAAGACAGATAATTATAGATTCGTGGAAGGATTCTTCTTCTAAGCCGAAAACTCGAAACTCGGATACGAGCAGGGTAGGCGAAATATACTTCCTCTCCGGGTGAGAGTTCTGTAAGCCAACTAATAGACAGGGTTGATCGAAATATATTTCTTCTCGGGGTGAGAGATTACAAACTAAACATTTCTCAGCGCGAGAGAAAGTTGTGCAGTACTTCCTCTCTGGTCAGAGTTTCGAGGCATACTGACCATTTCTCCTGAACACCACCACAGCGGATGCTCTTGCAGTGCATAAGAGGAAGCACGGTTACAAAACATGATTGCTGTCAATGGTGAATTTTAATGGCAAAAGTTGTTTATGGTTATATTTCATATATGTAATTAGAAATATTGTCATTTTTAAACTAGATGATTTCAAACAGGATCTCCAAACTAAGGCCCGCAGGTCAACGTTCCGTGAGTAATAGCAATACAGTGCGTCACGCTATTTTGATTACACTGTAAAATTTACCGTTTATTTTGTTTTATTTTTACGGGGTTAGGGTTGTTAGCCTTAAGCTCTATGCTCTACGGTCATATTAGACCGAGACCTACGGCTTAAAGAGGTTTCCGAACCACTGCAAACATTCATGGCATTGAGGGAACTCGAAATTGAAACCTGTATCGCCAGAACTCTAGTCACTCGGCCATCAGGCTTCAGTTGCTGATAACTAACCGCATAAAATATCGAAAAATTCGTTGTACGTTTTTAAGCAGAATGTTTTTTAAGTTATTAACATTTAGGCTAATCATGAGGTGTCTGCCTTATTAGCCGAATAAGATTTTAAAGTAATTCTTTTCAATTTAAAACTATTCTAAAATTCTCATTTATGTTCACTGTCAGTTAACGTCTGAAACTTGTTTTATGAAAATTTATTTTTAAAATTCCAAACGACGTTGCATGGCAGGAAACTCCTAAGCTACTGACATCTTTTTTTGCAGAAATAATTGCTTAATATGCTCATTAGTGGCACATTAAATTTTCTGAAGAATCCAGGTTTTTATTTATCGCATCTCCGTGTCACACAATTCACCTTTGCGCTTTGATTCGCAAGTTTTTATTATTCTTATTATTATAAATATATTTTTAATTTTTATTCCTCGACTTGTTTCACCTATGACCGCATGTTCTTTTGTTCGAAGGAGAGAGGATGAATTTTTGCCAAAAAGGCTCCTCCACCCTTTTCTAACGCTACCAAATTGCACGCGTTATTATTCTTTTAAAAATGAATGATAATAGTCTAAAAAATATTATAACGAATTACAACCAGCTATCGTCCTCGGCAATTCTATTGTGAGCCTCGGATTTTAGCGCAAAAAAACCAGTTCTTCGAGCTCTCGAACTTAACAGCGACCACATAATTCTTGGCAGACTCTTGGCCATTATACTGGCTTTTTTTTTATAATGTTTATTTATTCATTATCATTTCGCTTTCGAAGAATTTTCTTTCTTTTTTTCACTTTTTTTTTCCAGGGAATCGTAAATAGAAGAGGAAATCGTTGTTGTGTCCGGAAATGCATGCATTGAGCGGTTATTGACCACTCGTTTGAACTGAAGGTGGGCTTGAAAATGATCGCTCATTTGCAAATGTTGTCGGATCATACACACAATAAAACTTTTTGAATATACCTTTGATTAGAATTAATATCAATTGAAAAGTGTTATTATTATTTATATTAAACATATTTTTTACTACTGCATTACTTTTTCAATGACATTTTTTAAACTGCGTTATTCATAAAATGTCATTGGAAAAGTAACGCAGTAGGATAAAATCAGTTAAACTGCTTTATTCTTAGAATGTCTATGGAGATGTAGCAGGATAGAAACAACTGAATTGGGTTGTTTTTAAAATGTCATTGGAGAAATAATGCAGTAAGATGAAACCAATTAAACTGCTTTATTATTAAAATATTTATGGAGAAGTAATGAGTTGGATAAAATCAATCAAACTGTATTATTCTTAAAATGTCATTGAATTAATGCAGTCAGATGAAGTCAATTAAACTACATTGTTCTTAAAATGTCTACGGAGAAGTAATGCAGTAGATTAAAATAAAATAAATTGTGTTGATTTTAAAATGTCTATGGAGAAGTAATGTAGTAGGATCAAATCAAAATTGTGTTATTCTTAAAATGACTATGGAGAAATAATGCAGTAGGATGAAATCAATTAAATTGCCTTGATTTTAAAATGTCATTGAAGAAGTAATGCAGTAAGAGGAAATCAATTAAACTGTATTATTCTTAAAATGTCTATGCAGAAGCAATGCAGTAGGATGAAATCAATTAAATTGCAATTTTTTAAAAAGGTATTAAAAAACTTCGTTTGTTTACTGTAACGTTTGTCTATGTCATAGCTCAATAGTTCTCCTAATGCTTGCTACTAGAGAACAGGATGATGATAATTGGATTCCTGTTGGTGGTGTACACTCATTCATTGCTTTGAAGAAATAAATTTGGCGATATTTGTAACAGAGTGTCTTTTATCTACAATCGGACCATCTTTTTGAAAAAAAGAGAGATGGTAAAACTAGTAATATATACATATATATATATATATACCATATATCAACTACACAGGCACTGGTGTTTTGTCCTTTTCATATTAGTGCATCATATATTTTCTTTTCTTTTCTTTTTTTTTTTATCTTAAAAATACATCGGTTGAAATCTTGAATACTGTATTCCTGAGAGAGTCGCCAATCTTGCAACCCGGAACATTTCGCCAATGTTCAGCCAATTTCTTAAGGGTTACAATAATGTAATTAGAAGAATTCGTAGCTTCATTTTCCGAATAATATAATGTCTACTTTATTGTTATTTTGATAATTATTTGCAGAATTCTTATTTACAGCAAATAAGAACAGAAATATATATTCTTTTAAATAAGTATGCAGATAAATTATTGATTATTCCAAGCTGGTTCTTTTAATGTATTTAGTATGTATGTATACTGATGTATGTATGTATGTGTACTGATACAGCATGTAAACAATTTTTATAATGTTGCCATTCATAAAAATACGAAACAAACAAGGAAAACGATTTTTTTTACTTCATTAATAATTTATATTTAATTAATATAAATAATTATTTTCTTTTTAAAATTGTTCGTATAGTTAGGTTTTTATAACACTCGTTATTTAAATTCACGCGAAAAAATGTTACTTTTCATTTTTAGAACGTCAGTTCACGGCGAAAATGTCAATCGAATGCATTAAATTGTTCTGCGGTTTTGTGATGTTTCTTTTTAATGCTGTTAACATAGTTAAGATTTTGTGGCAACCGTCATTTGAATTCGCGAGGAAAAATGTAACTTTTTAATTATAGAACGTTACTTTACGGGGGATAAAAAAGATCGTTGGAAGGTATTAAAATTTTCTGTGGTTTTCTGAAGTTGTTCTTGTTTTCTACATTCATTTGCACGGACAGGTTTAGTAAGGCAATAGACAGATAATTTTAGCCTCCAACAAAGGATATATCAGAATAAAATGTAAGTTATTCTCTGATTTCTTTTTACTTTGTTCCTTTTTTAAATGAATTTGTTTTGTCATTCAAATTCGGCATCATAAACAACATGAAATATTTTTTGACATAACAAAAATAAAAAAAAAGAAATTGACGTATTAATGATTAATTTTGGCATAAATTTATCGTAACAACTATTATTATCTTTGTTTAAATGATACATTTATGTGAGTTAGCAAAACATAATTCCACATAATAATTTGGCGATAAAGCTATTAAATTTAGCATAAAAGCAATTTAGGAATAAAATTTTGGCAAAACAGCGATTTGTTTTGGTGTTTGGTTTAATGTGGCATAAAAAGAAAATATTAAAATTTTGCCAAAACCATTTAAAAAATTTGGCGGTAAAGCGATATAAATTGGCGTAAAGGAAAGTTAGACATGATTTTTAACAAAATTTGCTTAGTGAAAAAGTTTGGCGATAGTTTTGGCTTTTGGCAAACAAAAAGTTTGGTGATAGTTTGGCTCACGAGGCAAGATGTTCAACATCTTGCCTCGTGAGTCGGACTACCTGCTGGTAGTTTTTTCCCCCCCTACTTGGTGGTAGTTTTCCGAGTTTTTTCCGAATTTTTTTTCCTGGGGTAGTTTTCCATAAAAATCCTCCCGAAAAGCATTACCCTCCTTCTTCAGCGACTCGTAGCCAAGTCACACTTCTACCTACGGGTGCTCCATCACAACAGAAACTGCACCTTTTCCTCCATCCATGGTTTGGTTTATCACCCTACTGTCATTTTGTGGGCACTTTGGGCTAATTTAACCGGGACCTACAGTTTAACGTGGATTCCAAACCACTAATAAATTACCATGCCCCAGCCAGGAATCGAACTTGAAGCATGTGCTAACCAATGGCCAGAGTGCTAGCCAATTGGCCATCCGGCTGCCCCTCCATCCAAGAGTAGATTACTCATGGGGTGTCGGTCTAGCGCTGTCGAACACTGAGGATTAGTCACAACAACATCGTAAATCGTTTTGTTAACAATATTAAAAATTATTATTTATTTAATTTTAAAAATATTCTACAAATTAAAATGTTAACAGACAGATAATAAGCCTATTATTTTTTATGCCTATTTTTCTAAGCACTATTTGATTAAAATTTTTGTCGAATTTCATTAAATTCCTATCATTAAAAATTTCACAATCCCAATATTTCTAATTTTTGTAAATCAATGTAAACTGAATTTATGTATAATTTGTTAAAAATTAATAATTAAATTTTAATTACGTAATTTAACGTAAATATATAAATTTAATATAGTAATATTAAATTTAAGATTGTAATTTTGAGGCCTCATAGCCGAGTGGCTCGTACCACAGGTTTCGGGTTCGAGACCCGGCGGCCCCATCAATATTTGTAGTGGTACGGAATCCACCTTAAACCGTAGGTTCGGGTCTAAAATGATCGTAGAGCGTTGTGGAGGTAGTGTTACTCGCGTCTGTAGCATATCTTCAAGCTAGAATTGCCCCTGGCTATTGCTAAATGAGTAACAGCCGTGCAGCCCTTGTTTATAGCATAAAGATTAACTCTCTCTGTAATGCCAGCCGCCTTAGAACAACAATATATTGCAATTTAACGTATAATAATATTTTTAACGTATAACGCAATACTTTTCTAACGTAACATTTCTAATAATAGAGCGTTTTTACATAACGTTTTTTTATCGTCCGATATGTTTCTTCCCAGCGCGCATGCTCATAGGAAACATTGTACCTATTGCGCATGCGTATCTGTAATACTGCACTACTGAGCTATTCCTATGAGCATGCGCGCTAGGAAGAAAAAAAAAGGACGATAGAAAAACGTTATGCAAAAACTCTGTATTGTAATTTAACGTAAATTATAATTAAGTATAATTATGAATTTTAATAAATTATAATTTATTGAAATTAATAAAAATTAGATTTACTATGAACACATGAAAATAATTTTCTCACCAAAAAAAAAAAAAAAATTTACTAATAGATTAAAATTTTAATTCATTTATACACTCATTTCCAACCCCAAGATATCATTGATAATTCAAATGCGTTGCCATGCCAACGAGATTAATTGCCTCTCACTTTTGCACAACGTTTTAAATCATTCGATCCTTCTTCTAATGCATGTTCTTCGTTAAAATAGATACTGTTGATAACTATTAATATCAAACACTGTGATGAAAATGCATAATTAAGGCCAGCACTTCGCAGAAGTTGATTTTGTCCCTCACTGTGAAAGCTTTCCTGCTTTTCTTCATTATTTTCATTTTTTTTAGTCCTGCATTCTCTTTTAATTACTTTCATTAACTGAAGTATTCATCACACGTGCCGAGTTGACAGGTATGATAATTCTTATTGACAGTAGGAAGTGCCTTCGAAATTGACTTTTTTTTTATTTTAATCATATCTAACAACTTAACTGTCAGTTGTTAAAAATTTTAATAAAGTCTTTTTTTTTTTATCTAGGGGAAGGAATAGTAATTAAATAATAAAAGTTTTTGAGATTAGTTTAATACATTTTGTATAATTCATTTTAAAATAATTCTTTAAAAGTTTTTTAAAAAAAGAGAATATACAAATTGTGATGCTTTATTTTAGGTATAATGCATTTTGTATTTAATGTTCTTAAAAAAATAAAATTTTATCTTTATTATCATTATTTTTTGCATATTTCTTGCAAATATGTATGTATTTATTAATTATTTTCAGTAATGTTTCTTTAAAAAAAAAAAAAAGAACTGTAGTGTACAGGTTGGGCAACCAGATTGTAACTGGGTGTGGTTGGGTTGATATACTTGAGGCACAGGTTTGATAACTCACAGCTTTATTGACACACGCACAAACACCACACACACATACAATATTTAACACATTTAAAGACAGATTATTATAGATTCGGGTAAAGACTCCACTTCTTAGCCGGAAATCCGAAACTCGTATAAGCGCAGGGTGAGCGTAATATACTTTCTTTTCGGTGTTTCTCTTAATCTTTTCGTTGTTTCTCTTATTCAACTAACCATATTTAGAATCCATAGTGGAATCAGAAATTATTTATTGATAAATCTGAAAAGTAGTACGCACTACTGTGCCCAAAAAGTAAGACCAATTATTTTTTTTCAAAAACTCTTTATTTATTCTTCCAAATTTATTTCATCGCCTTCAAAGTAATCCCCTCCGGACACAATGCGCTTATGCCAAATTTTTTTCCAATCCTCAATGCATGCTAAAAAGTCATCAGCACGTATGGCCTTCAAAGAGCGCGGCGATTCACGTTGAATCTCTTCGATCGACTCAAAACGGGGTCCCCGGAGTGGTCTTTTGAATTGACGTGATAGCCAGAAGTCGCACGGTGTGAATACGGTGGTTGTGGAATGATATGGGTTTCATTTTTACCGAAAAACTCACGAAGAATCAATGCAGTGTGAGCTGGCGCATTCAGTGTTTTCGGTACCAATCGAGATTTGACGCGTTTGAGGCCCAAAATGGAATTGACCGCTCCTTTTGAAATTCCAATATCATAAGCAAGGTCTCTAATTGTAAATCGACAGTTTGCAAGCACCAAATCTTTAATTTTTTGGACGTGAGCTTCGTCAGTTGAGGTAGATGGTCGACCAGAGGGCTCTTCGTCTTCAACGCGTTCTCTGCCTGCTTTGAACTGTTTATACCCTTTCTAAACATTTCTTTCCGATATAGAAATGCACATAGAAAGATTTCTTCAACATTCTATACTTTTCCGCAAACAAAATTTAATGCAAGTTTTTACTCAATTAATTCAGAGACATTTCAAAAATCGCCGGAATCAGTTTTAGAGTCTCACAAAGCCAAGCGTAACTCAAGCACTAATGAATATTTTGACGTCAAATTTCACACAGATGTCAAGAACAGTGCCAGCAACCTAAAAAAGAAAAAAAACTGAAATTCCATAAGCCCCGGAAATTTTAAATTGAAAATTGGTCTTACTTTTACAGTAGTACGTTTCTGAAGCCGTTCAATGAACAATTTTTTTCGAGCCTGCTGAAAAATAATATCGAAGAAAAAGAATTATGCTCTACCCTAATAAACATACGTTGTAATTTGCACTTGCGAAAAAGAAACTACCGAAATATAGTTTTATATACTTATACGAAATATAGTTATATGCAACGAAGGGCCTCCCCCCACCCCCACCCCCAAAAAATAAAAATTGCTGGCCTGATGGTCAATTGGCTAGCGCTCTGGCCGTTGGTACCACAGTTCAGTTGGTACAGGTTCGAGTCCTGGCGGTATCATGGATGTTTGTTGATGGTTCGGAATCCGCGTTAAACTGTAGATCCCGGTCTAATTAGCCTAAATGGTGCAAAAAATCAAACCAAACCAAATCTAAAAAAATTTAACTTTCATATTGCATAACTTTAAAATTCTCATATCATTGCTGCATATCATTACAATTCACACTCGGTCTGATGGCCGAGTGACTAGCCATCGGAGCCACAGGTTTCGGGTTCGATTTTAATTAGAGTTTGAGAGCATTTCCTAGAGTATGGTTTGGAATCTACTTTAATCCCTATGTCCCTGTCTAATTTATGACCGTAGAGTGTACCCCGTAAAAAGTCAGCGTCACTGAGCCAAATAAGACTTCTACCTACGGGTGCTCCATTACAACGGAAGCTGACCTCCCCTCTTCCCTCCTTCCATGAGACCACACGGGTTCTTGGACTTGATCTAGATGTTGCTGTCTATCAAGTGGGATAAGAAACAAACACTGTATATAAATAAACGAATACCTTTTAACTAGGGTATGGCAGCATTTTAAAATGCATGTATTACCTTATTAAGTCTGTATAATTAAACTTCGAAAAATATATGATTTAGTCTCTAAGAATTAACAAATTCTATTGATTTAGAAACGAAAAACAAAATGTTAAATAATCCGAGAAAGAATTATCGTATCGAGTGCTAATTTAAGAATTTTAGAAAGGAGAGGTAATGGCTGCAGCAATTCGTTAGATTTATGACGCATCTTTTCGCTGTTTGTCCGTTCCCGGTATTATTTTCCCTGAGAAACAACCTGCGTAAGAATTCCTGTAATTATCGACGTTGGCAAAACCTGAAAGTGGCTCTTTTCCATTTAAAAATGCGCCTAGTGACAGATTTATGGAGCTCCTAATGTATCTGCCTCATACCAACGGGTTATTATCATCCGATGCTCTTTCTCTCCGCATACATTAGATGTTGCACCGGGGCGGCTATTCCAGGGGCAGTAATTTAAGATTCATTTAGGCAAAAGTGACAAAGCATTCCCCCCTTTTTCAAATCTAATGTGTTTTACTCGCCGCTTTTCCCTCTTTAGAACAAAAAATACGGACAAGTTACGAGACAACCGGCGTCCTTAAACTTTTCGTTCGAAGATGGTGTTTCTTCTTCTTCTTCTACAAGACGCCATTTTGTGTGCGATGGAACGTTTTTAAAAATGCGCGGTATTTCTTTTCGCGTGCGTTTTTAAACGCCCTGCTGTTTTTCCAGCTGGTTGACTTAAAAATAAACTTTTGACCCTATGAATAGCGCCGTATATATATATTTTTTCCGGGAATGTTTATTTTAATATTTTATCGTTTGAAAAGGAAATAAATCTTCGAACATAATAACAACTTTCTTAAAAAAAATTATTTACTTTTTTGTAGTAGTTTTAATTGTCTAAAACTAAACGAAGTCCTAAGATCATATGGATCGTATTTATGATTATGAAATAAAATAATAATTCCAATATTTTTTCGTCTTGAGTCTGTAAGCATTTATTTTTAAGAATATAATAGCATTAGTTTGGAAAATAAGTTAAAAATTAATAACGTAAATTTTCTGCTTTTTTTACAATAATTTAACGAGCGTCATCTGGTGGCACTAAATATAATTTTTAACTAATAAGATGGGAATTAAAGTGCAGAATTTGGGGAATAGGTGGAATCTCCAGATCCGTAAGTTATAGTCTATGTACGAGCAAAATATGAAAGCTCTAGGTTGAAAACTATAAATTTGCATAACGAATAAACACACAGAATTTCAGTTTCATATGCGAAATATTCAATTGGTTAAAGTATATGATGTAAAATTAAATAACAAATAAAAGATGGTAACCATAATTCATTATTTAAACAGATTTCTATGACCAGCTAAATATTTATTAATTATTTAAAACTAACCGAGTCCTACAGCCAGATGGATCGTGTTTATGATTATTAAATACAATAATAATTCCAATATTTTTTTCATCTTGAGTCTGTAAGCATTTATTTTTAAGAATATAATAGCGTTAGTTTGGAAAATAGTATATTTGTATATTTTATATTTTGGAAAATAGTAATATATGTATATTTTATATGTAAGACATTCTAATTGATTAAAGAACATAATATAAAACTAAATAACAACCCCAAGAAGATATCCATAATTTCTTACTAACTTAAAATAAATCCCTTTGAAAAAAAAAAAAAAAAAGGAAGGTGTAGTGTTGTCAGTTATGCAGCTGGATTATAACTGGGTGTGGTTGGGTTGAGACAAAGTTTTGAGAACTCACAGCTTTATTTACACTCACAAACACGAAACACACGTACAATTAAAACATATAATATGATGGTTTCACTAGCTGTTCAATTTCTATAGCGGCAATGGAGTCACTGCTTTCAGAAACGAGAAAACTCGATGGCGATTGGAACAATTTGAGAATTATCTTCTAATATCGATAGTTAGGCTGTTTGGAGGAGTTCTCAGGGTTTTCTCTCATGACATGAAAATACGGGGAAGGGGATTACCCTTAAAATTCCACCTAGAAGTCATCGTCCTCCCCTCAACACATCGGTAGGATGTTCGTGGTATACACGAGGCCAAGGAATGTTCCATTGGTAAGGGGACAACATAGCCATACATCAACTTTCTAACTTGTAAAGGGATTATATATAGCCATACATCAACTTTATAACTGGTAAAGGGATTATATATAGTCATACATCTTCCTTCTAACTAGTAAGGGTTCTGCATAGCCATACATCACCTTTCTAACTCATAAGGGCTACATGGTCATGCCTCTCCTTTCTAATTAACGAGAGGACTACATGGCCAAATATCACCTTTCTAACTAGTAAGGGGGTTACATAACCCCGCATCATCTTTCTAACTAGTAAGGGGGTTACAAAGCCATGCATAACCTTCTAAATAGTAAGGGGACAATATAGTCATACATCACCTTTCTAACTAGTAAGGGGACACATAGCCATACATCACCTTTCTGACTAGTAAGAGGACTACATAGACATGCACCACTAGTAAGGGGATTACATAGCCATACACCAATTTTCTAACTAGTTAGGGGACTATACAGTCATACATCACCTTTCTAACTATTAAGGGGACTACGTAGCCATATACCATCTTTCTAACTAGTAATGGGGTTACATAGCCCTAGGTACTGGGGGTGAGGTGTGAAAAAGAAAGGTCAGTATCCTAACGTTTTATTCATCAGGTAGCTCCGTCGGTATCTAATACTAATTAGACAGACAGGTTTGTTCTAAAGTTCATTGTCACGTAAAGAAAAAACACGTGCCGAAATTGTTTACTCTGTCGATAGGACCACAGGTTAATCAATGCATGCTTCCTGCTGCTATTATTAGCGAGAAATCTGGTATCCGCCATTACCCCATGATTTAGATCAGATGATAGCGCGGAATCCGTAATGACACGGCAAGAATGTTTCCAGCATAACCTTTAACATTATTTATCTTTTAATTAAAAAAAAGAAAGCAATGTTATTGGCACTGCATCGGTGACATCCAGTCTTCCACTAAGTTTCATACATAAAAAAACCCCATGTTTTATACACAATTCCTTGCTTCAATTAATGAATGCGATGGAAGGACACATACAAATGTAACTAACTTCCCCCATTTCCTGGAAGATGTTCGCTACTGTTTTCCTCTTAATGATAGCACAGCGCTTCAAAAGATTCCGCGGGACCGGTTTCGCGGAGGGTCAAGAGTAAATCTGGTGGGAAAGGCCTCGACGTTTAAGTTTTCCCCTGAGTAATAGTTTCCCATTAATGCCCGATGCTTAAGGAACGGTTTAAGGTTGTAAATCACAATAATTACGATAGATCTCTGTTATTAGAAACACACTAACGTTTGCTGAAAACAAAGATTAACGTCCTTTGTGAGGGCTCTCATCTTCTCCGCAGAATGGGGGTGGTGGAAGGTTGCAATACAGGAGAATCGGAATGGCCTCCCACGAATAAGATTAAAAATCAAACACCCCTTTGCCAAAATATTTGATAATTTCAAATAAATTGCTTCTGATAAGTAGAACAGATATATATAATCATAATATAAAAATATGAAGACTTGGTGGAAAGAGTGTTAAACTTCTGATAAAATAGAAATATAATATATAGGGTTACAATATTGAGCTTCTAATAAAATAGAAATGTAATATATGGAGAGAGTTAGAGTGTTGAGTTTCCCGATAAAATATAATATACAGAGAGGATTAGAGGGTTGAGCTTCTGATGAAATAGAAGTATAATGTATTTTATATATATGGGGCCTGATGGCCTAGTGGCTGGTGCTCGGTACCACAGGTATCGGGTTCAAATCCCGGCGTTGCCATGGCTGTTTGTAGTGGTTCGGAATCCACTTTAAACCATAGGTCCCGGTCCTAATAGGATCGTAGAGCGTTGCTGGGGCATTGTTACTCCGCGTCCGTGGCTTATCTTCAAGCTACACTTCAAGGTCGGTACAGTCCTTATGGCATAAAAGCTCACGGTCTATTTGCCAGCTGCATTAGTATAAAAAAATGTTCTATATACATAATGTAAGTTCTATATATATGGAATATAATATAACTTCTGACTATAATTAGCTTTTTTTTAAAGCTACAGAGGCTGTTGAATCGTAAAGGGCGACATTTAAGAAGGCAACATACATTTAAATTTTCCATGGCCAGTTTAAAGCTATGTAAAGAAAAGATTAGTAAAGAAATGCATATTTGTAACTCTGTGCAAGAAAATAAGAAATAATCTCTCAGTCCAAAAAAGGACATTACAAACAGCATAATTAAGATCTTGCATTGCAAAGAAAGGATGCATTAGAGATGATGTTTGATGCCTTTACTGTGCCTTAAATAAATGTATTTTTTCAAATGTATTACACAAAATATATGGCGAAGGCAATGCTAATCGTTAAGTATGATAAGGAAATCTCATTATAGTTGTATTAAAGATTATCAGCAGAACATATTGCTATATAATATATTAATATTAGTAGAATAATAGAAATAGAACTTAATGTTTTATAGCAAATTCTATGTTATTTTAATTTAAGATTAATATAATTTTTTTCTTCCTTACAAAAGGATTTCAAAGTCATATTGTAAATAAAAATAAAAAATATAATCATGGCGATTTCAAATATTATTAGCAAATGGAACAGAAATTAAAAAGTTAAAGACATCCCAGTAGAAAATAACTCTCTCTCTATATATATCTTATTGAACATCTATATTAATATTTAGTTAAAAAAAATTATTACTCAAAGTTTTTCAGTTGGAACGATGAGAGAGTTTTCACGATGTTTCATATAACATTTCCCTCATTTCGTGGAAATTTATTCAAAAATTATATATTATTAGTTATAATGCAACTTGACTGTACAAATACATTTTTCACCGAAATATTTCACAGCTCAATGTAACTTCCACATGTCACACTGCAAACATCCTACCTGAAGTCACATCTCTCCTGAACCTCGATGCGTCACTTCTGCACCTGCAGCGATGATTCGTTTCTTGAGCAAAGTAACATTCCCAAGTGAGAGAGGAACAAACATTCCACCTTAATAGAAACCTCAAATGAAAAAAAATGATATCGACATATCTAAGAAACTGTGGTGACGTCCTTTTAAAATGACCATCGTTAACATTCATGGGACTAGAAGTTAGTATGTACTCACACAAACTATCATTGCAAGACAATTTAACAGACTACTCTAGTCCCAGGCAATGTAATGCAAAAGCTGCCCTTTCACAATTTTAGTATGCATCACGACGGCCAAAGTTATTTGTATTCCAAACAAATGATTGTAAAGATTGAAATAATTACATTAGCACATAATAGCACATTATTATATAATTTTCTGTCTATACATTTTATAAGATCTACCCTCTTCAAGCTAATGGTTTTTGAGTGTGTTAAATTGAATTAAGTTACGTGTATTAAATTGAAAGTCGACAAATCTAATAGCCTATGTATCCTTATCGTAAACTGATCATCGTTAGCCTTATTGGGACTAGAATTTAGTATGAACACACGCAAACTATCAATGCAGGATAATTTAACAGCGTATTCTAGTTCCAAGTAGTGGAATGCAAAAGCTGTCCTTTCACAATTTTAGTATGCATGATTGCAACAAAGCAGTTTTAAACAAAACAAACAAATTGATTGTTTAAGACACTAGTACATAATTTTATATTTATAAATTTTATAAAATCGACGCCCTTTAAGTTAATGGGTTAAAGTGTGCTAAATTGAAATAAGTTAAGTGTATTAGCTAATGTGTCTTTGTCCCAAAATGAGGAACGTTAGCATTCGTAGGACTAGAGTTTAGTATGCCGACACAAAATCTATCACTGCAGGACACTCTTAACAATGCATCCTAGTCTCAAGAAGTGTAATACAAAAGTTGTCCATTCAGAATTTTATACATCACTACAGCCAGAGAAATTTGTATTCAAAACAAATTAAGAATTACATAAACTATATTTATAAATTTTATAAGATCGACGCCCTTTAATTAATGGGTTTTGAGTGTGGGCTTAAAATGTGTTGAATTGAAATAAATTGATTTAAGTTAAGTGTATTAAATTGCAAATTGACAATAATAGCCAATGTGTCCTTGTCCTAAAATAATCATCGTTAACATTCATGGGACTAGAATTTAGTATGTACACACACAAAATATTATTGCAAAATAATCTTAACAGCGCATTCTAATCGCAGACAATGGAATGCAAAAGCTGTCTTTTCATTATTTTAGTATGCGTCACTACGACCAAAGAAGTTTCTATTCAAAACAAATGATTGCTTAAGATTGAAATAGCACATAATTTTGCATTTATAAATCGACGCCCTTTAGTTAATGGTTTCTCGGTGTGTGTTTAAAGTGTGTTAAATTGAAATAAGTTGAATTAAGTTTTGATATATGTTTTTAAAAGAATTCATTTGGATTGCATAAATAAGGCTTTCCATGTAGATTTTTACCGATTTTTGCTAGCGATTTCTTGTATAAAATTTTATAGAGTGCCTGCTTGTGCCCCGAGTAATTTACTGTCATCGATTCAGAAGCGTGCTCAGCTCTTCCAGTAAGGTAAACAGCAAAGAAGCACTTTTTGGGTTAATCTTTTTTTGATGGCATCTTTAGTTTATTCTTTATGGCGGTTTATTAAGCGATAATAGGGAAGTACACTTTTATATGCACAAGATGAACAAATTCTTGGTTAAGATATGTGCAACTTTTTTTCTCCTCTCTTTCTATCTTTCTCTCTCTTTATAAGTGTATTAAATTGAAAGCCGATAAATCTAATGGCCAATGTGTCCTTGTCCTAAAATAATCATCGTTAACTTTCATAGGACTAGAATTTAGTATGTACGCTCAGGACTATTTAATAGAACATTCAAGTCGTCCCAGGCAATGGAATACGAAAGATGTTCTTTTCGCAATTTATAATACACCATTACAACCAGTTTATATTCCAAAAAAAATTTTGTTAAATGCAGAAAAACCTCATTAGTTCGCATTCTTGTATATATAAATTTTATATGTTGGGTGTCCTTAAATTAATGGACACCCATCGTGTGCTTAAAGTATCCTATCGTAAAACTGGCCTTACAACATGGGGGGGGAAGGAGTGAAAAATGAAAGGGTTCATATCTTGATATTTATGCGAATGAAACTTTTATGAGTTGTATTATCAGACGACATTTTATTTTGAATGCCAACTTTAATGGAAATAGACGTACCAATTGTCGAACAACATTGGATACAAAAGATGTCCTTTCATAATTTCAGTATACACCACTACGCCCAAAGAAATTTGTATTAAAAGGATATATATAATATTTAAGATTAAAATTGTACATTAATACTTAATTTTAAATATAAATTTTATAAGATCGACCCCCTTCAGTTAATGGGTTATCAGTGTTTGGTTAAAGTCTGTTAAATTGAAATAAGTTGAATTGAGTTAAGTGTATTAAATTGAAAGTCGATAAATCTAATAGCCAACGTGTCCTTGTCCTGAAATGATCATCGTTAACATTCATGGGACTAGAATTTAGTATATACACTCAGGACAATTTAATAGGCATTCAAGTCCCAGGCAATGGAATGCGAAAGGTGCACTTTCATAATTATAATGTACATCAATACAACCAGTTTATATAACCAAAACATCTTTGTTAAATGTAGAAAAAGCTCATTAGTATGCATTACTATTTATATAAGCTTCATATCATCAGTGTCATTAAATTAATGGGCGCCCATCGTGTGCTTAAGGTCCCTATAACTGATGTCAAACTGTAGGTTCCGGTCTAATTAGTCTAAAATGTGCACAAGATGACCGCAGAGCGACTACCAAACCAAACCAAACCAATCGTATAACTGTCCTTGCAAGATGGGGAGGGGGCGTAAAATTAAATGATTCATATCTTGATATTTATATGAATGAAACTTTTATGAGTTGTATGATCAGATGACACTTTATTTTGAATGCCGAATTTAATGGAAATTGACGTAACAAATTTAATGGAAATTGTGGTACACCTGTAAGTCTCTTCAATTGAATCAATATGCCGTTTAAATAAGCGTTAAAATGTATGTTTTGAATTTTGTACATAATAAAGACTCACATATACATGGAATTGCCCTTATCTGGAGGCACATTAGCACGGCATAGGCTGCCATTCACTAATGAACTCATTAATTGCTATTTTAAAAAGCACATCTCGGAAAGCTACAGAAAAAAACGTGCCATTATCCAGAAACAGACTCTATCAAATAGAATAAATGTCTCCGATTTCTCTTGCATGCAAAACCCTACAATAAAAAGTAGAAGAAGAACAAGAAAAAGAAAAGAAAAAATTGAAAATTGTCCCCTGGAAGAAAAGACGCTCGATCATCGTCTTCCAGTCTGTTTCTTTTTCTCTCTCTCTCTGTCTTCTTTTTTGATGACAGTCCTACAAAAGGAGATCCATCAAATACTTTATTCAAATATTTACTTGAAATATCTGAGCACGTCCCCCTACCCCCTACCTCCCCCTGCACTGTCTGGATACTCATTTGTGTGTGAGGAGCCCGCGACAAGTGAAGGTCTGTGCCGTAGGGCGTTCTTCTTTTCAGAAAGGCAATTGTACGAGAGAAGAAAGAATTGATGAACGCGAATTTAGTTTTCCCTGTGTTCCGAGGGGGAATATAAATTGGTTCGCGTCGATGGTTGACAAGGACTCTTTGACACAGAAATTATCAGGTGATGGGATGCATAGTTAATATTAATTAAGTGGATGCCCGAGGCACACTTATTGGAAAAAAGGGATGGATGTTAATTATTGCTTATTTATGTATGTATTTAAAGGCATTTGCAGAAGTTCTTATATTCTTGTAAGAAATTTTCTAACTCATGCATGCACATGCTTTTTTTTTAAGTACAAAATTTGAACATTTATTAACATTTATAATATTTATTAACATTTAACATTTATAATATTTATTAACATTTAACATTTATTAACATATTAGACTAATATTTTTTTAAGTAACAAAAATTGCTAACCTTATAAATTTTATTAGAGGACAAGTACTCTTTGACACAGAAATTAAATGAACTAAATTAATGATTAATTAAATGAATGCCTAAGGCTTCTTATTGGAAAAAGGATGGATGTTAATTATTGCTTATTTATTTATTTATTTATAGGTATTTGCAGAAGTTCTTATATTCCTTTAAAAAATTCCTTAGCTAAGCATGTACAACCATTTTTTCAAGTACAAAATTTTAACATTTATTAACATTTTTATCATTTATTAAGATTTTAAACATTTATTAACATTTTTAGCGCAACTTTATTTTTAAAGTACAGTGGTTTTAAATTTAATAAAAACGCGGTGATAATCGAAGAAAGCCTTTGATGGTAGATTTCAGTATTATGTATCATTACTATTCTTGTAACGTCTACAAAATAATAATATTGGCGAATCGATATAAAGTCCTCTTTATAATTTCTGTTACATCTTTTTTTTTTATTTAATACTTGACATATCGAAAATTATGTTACATACATTTATGCGAATAACATATTCATTGGACTTATGTGTAGTAACTAAGTAGTTGAAAGTCAATAAAATATTTGGGTGCATTTCTTTGAAAGAAAAAAGCTTTTGTTGACATTTTTTCAACGATTTCATGTATTTTATATACTTTTTAGAAATTATTTGTTATACATTCCATTGGATGAACATTAGGTAAAATGCTTTTACCCATTATACATGAAAATAATTATGATAGATTCGATTTATTAAATATTTTATAGCATTTATTGAGTATAAAATTATACTTATCTTTATACTTATAAAAAAGATTAACATTTATTGAATATATGATTAAGTATATAACATTTATTGAATATATAGTTGAGTATATGATTAACATTTATTGAATGTATGATTGAGTATATGATTAACCTTCATTGAATATATGATTAAGTATATGATAAATGTCAGTACTTGGGTGGGTGACCACCTGGGAACACTGCGTGCCGTTGGCAAATTTGGGACCTGAATGGCCGAGTGTCTAGCGCTCCGGCGCTCGGTGCCACAGGTTTCGGGTTCGAATCCCGGCGGTGCCATGGATGTTTGTAGTGGTTCGGAATCCACTTTAAGCCGTAGGTCCCGGTCTCCTATGACTGTAAGAGCGTCACGGAGCAAAAGTCAGGCTTCTACCTACGGGTGCTCCATCACAACAGAAGCTGCTTCCTTCCCCTTCAATCATGAGTAAGTATGGGCTCGTGGGCTTGGCCAGCCAAGTGGGATAAGAAACAACAACAACATAATTCAGTATATGATTAATATTTATTAAATATTTTATTGAGTATATCATTAACATTCATTAAATATATGATTAACATTTATTGAATAAACGATTGAGTGTATGACAAATGATAATCAGATGGGTGAACTATAGTTAGATTGTAATGGGTGTGGTTGGTTTCAGATACTTGAGGCACAAGCTTTAGGACTCGCACTTTTATTTACACAAGCACCGACACACACGCCTACAATTAAACTCATGCAATATTTAACACAAAATTTAAAGTAAAATAAGTTCAATTAGAGTTTCGTGGAAGGACTCCACTTTTGAGCGGAAACTCTCTTTCCAGCGTGCCAGAGAAGGAATGGCTACAAGCTTACGATATTTCTTTATAAGAGATACAGACAAAACAGAATTAAATGTCAAAAAAATATTTTAAAGTCTCATTTATATAAAAAAAAGGAGGAGTGAAAATAAAAAATGTTTAAATAGATCGAGATTGAAAAATCGATTAAAATCATTAAATAAAAATCAGCCAAAATATCAAATTCCAATCAATCGAAGACAATCGAAATTTTTAAATGAAAAGCTTTAAGCAATACTTTGCATCGGAACGAATAATCTTAAGTATCAAGATAAAAGTTTTAATTTTTTCCATTTAATATTATAGACATAAATATAGATGCATATACATATTTCATTACATATTACATTATGCGCAATTATATAGTAGTTAAAAGCTAGCATATATTTGTTTTTTGTGTTATGAATGTTGAACAATTTATAAATTATATAATACATAAATAAATGAATTTTAAAATAATATCAAATACGAGGAGTATGGGCTTCATTTTCCAGTTTTGAACTTGTATTTAGCAATAATATATTGAGGAAAAAAGCTTTAAACGAATGTTAAGAATTCAAGTTATAATGAACTCTAGTTATATATAATAAGAAAATAATACAAGATTTCAAGTTATATGCAATAAGAAGATAATATAAGAATTTAAGTTATATATAATAGAGAAGTTAATAAAAGAATTATTAAAAAAGAAAATATAAGAATTCAAGTTATATATAACAAGAAAATAATATAAGAATTCAAGTTATATGCAATAAGAAGATAATATAAGAATTTAAGCTATATATAATAGAGAAGTTAATAAAAGAATTATTAAAAAAGAAAATATAAGAATTCAAGTTATATATCACAAGAAAATAATATAAGAATTCAAGTTATATGCAATAAGAAGATAATATAAGAATTTAAGTTATATATAATAGAGAAGTTAATAAAAGAATTATTAAAAAGAAAATATAAGAATTCAAGTTATATATAACAAGAAAATAATATAAGAATTCAAGTTATATGCAATAAGAAGATAATATAAGAATTTAAGTTATATATAATAGAGAAGTTAATAAAAGAATTATTAAAGAAGAAAATATAAGAATTCAAGTTATATATAATAAGAAAATAATATACGAATTCAAGTTATATGTAATAAGAAGATAATATAAAAATGTAAGTTAAATATAAGAGAAGATAATAAAAGAATTATATATTAGAGGAGAAAATATAAGAATTCAAGTTACATATATTAAAGAAGATAATGTAAGTATTCAAATTTAATATATATAATATACTTGAATTCTTATATTATCTTCTTTAATATATATAATATAAAAATATCAAGTTATATATAATAAGAAGATAATACAAGAATTTAAGATTAATAGAGAATATCTTATATTATCTTATTATTATATATAACTTGAATTCTATTACCTTCTCTATTATATAAACTTGAATTCTTATATTAATATAATTGAGAAGATAATAGAATTCAAGTTATATATAATAAGAAGATAATATAAGAATTCTAGTTGTGTATCATAAAAAGATAATATAAGAATTCAAATTATATATAATAGAGAAGACAATATAAGAATTCTACTTATATGTAATAGAGAAGGTAATATAAGAGTTTATAATAAAGAAGATAATATAAGAATTCAAGTTATATATAATAGAGAAGACAATATAAGAATTCTAGTTATATATAATAGAGAAAGTAATGTAAGAGTTTATAATAAAGAAGATAATATAAGAATTCAAGTTATATATAATAGAGAAGATAATATAAGAATTCTAGTTATTTATAATAGAGAAGATAATATAAGAGTTAATAAGAAGAAGATAAGAAAGAAGAAGATTAATAAAGAAGATAATATAAAAATTCAAGTTATATATAATAGAAGCAAATATATATATTAGAAGGAAAATGTTGATATGTATTTAAATTCTAGAGTGCCATCATACATCAACTGAGCTACAATAGAAAGGGGCATTGAACTAAATTCATAATTACAGGCAATTTCGTTTCAGTACACTGTAAATGCAAAAATACTTATAAAAAACTTCAATGCAAAATATTTTTAAATTTAAATTATAATATTTCATATCGTTCAGGCTTCTATTCTATTCTAGATAAATGATACCTTCATTCTAGAAGTATTGCACTTTGTTATTAGAATTCAAAACTGCATCGGACAAAAAAGTTTTTTGGCATGAGATATGTGACAACATGTGCTGACTTAGGCCCATAGACTGGATGCGAATAAAAAGGGAGTATGATAGATGACTTATTCTTCCAGGAGGTGTATTTGACAAGTGAGTTCTAATAGTCCCCATAATCCTCACGCAAACACATTACCCGGAGAGCAGACGATTCATTTTGTTCTTTTTTTTTCGTTCATTTTAGAACAAAATTCCCGCTTCGGAATGGAATTTTTGGCAATGTTCTTCTTCTTCTCCAAGTAACTCGATTTTTATGAAGTATATTTCTGAGGACAAACATCCGCGTCGAATAAATTTTAAAAGAGAGAAGAAGAAAAGAAAAAAGAAGAAGAAAAATTGAAAGAAATACCATGGAATAAAAATAAAAAAAGAAGAAAAAAGAATAAAAAAGATATTCTCTACGCCCACTTATACATACACTCGCCCGTCAAAACCAGATGTGGAAAAAAGAGGAGTAAAAAAAAAGAAAAACCAAATTTACTGAAAAATCTCGAGAACTGTGACCTTAGGAGACTATAAATTGCTCTACCGGTGGTATAGATAGTTGGGAAAAAAGGTGGAAAAAATAAATAATAAAAGTTTAAAATGTGGTCTGTGGCTCGAAAAATGTTTGTAAAGATATCTGCAATAAAAATCAGAAGAAAAAGTTTCACTCTATCTGTAACTGAGATCTTCCTGCTTGGAAGTGTTAGTATTTTCTCCCATCTCCGTTCTAGATTGATCGAAGTTCTTTATTTTCTTTTGCTAGAAGAAGGAGATTTTTAAAGAAATAGTTAAAAACCAAAATATTCTCAGCGTTGAATATTAAATTTATTTCTTCGGTTACGTTGAACGTTTACATGTGATAACGTATAATTTGATCCACATTGAGAATTTTCCTAAATCTTACGATCTAGAACTTATTATCGTCGTATCAGTCAAAAAAAATTCTACTTTAGAATACAAAGAATCGTCTGCAAAATAAAGTCATGGATTTACAAGCAGGAGGCACCTTTTCAGGCAAAATAACTTTAACTATGCATGAAATTCTTAAGCTTCATATTAAAATAGTGTATGTCCTTAAATAGAATATGCAAGTTCGAAGTTCTATTTTTAAAAATAAATTTCGATAAATATTAGTTTATTTTTAATGTCAAGTTCTACTCTTGGTACTAAATACAGGGTAACAAAAAGTCTTATTACTTTTGATGCTAGCTGCTACTATATGTTTAAATGATGTTTTCCTTTTAAATAATAGATTGTTGTAAAATTCTGCTTTGGATTAAAAAGAATCGTCTGCAGAATAAATTCATGGATTTAGAAGCAGCAGATGATTCCTTTCTAGGCAAAATAACTTTAACTATGCATTAAATTCTTATCCTTCATACTAAAATAGTGGGTGTCATTAAATAAAACATGCAAGTTCGAAGTTCTATTTTTAAAAATTTCAATCAATATCAGTTCATTTTTACTGTCAAGTTCCTCTCTTGCTACTAAATACATGATAACAAAAAGTCTTATTGATTACTTTTGATGCTAACTGCTACTATAAGTTTAAATGCTGTTTTCCTTTTAAGTAATAGATTGTTGTATAATCAAACAATACAATCAATATATAATCAATCACACAAATCATCAATAGATTGTCGTATAATTATCAAAAATCGCTTGCTATGTAATCGAAAGTAAGACTTCCCCTCTTCTTTTTCTCTATTTTTATCTTCTATATGCCTACTAACCCCAAAGTTCTGACTGAAATTTATGCAGATGATAAAGCTATCTTTTGCTAAAACAATAACATCGAATATCTTGCTGTCATTCTAACAAATCATCTTAAAGCATTTAATAACTGGTTTGACAAGTGGGAAATTGCATTAAATGTTGATAAAACAGAGGCAGTCCTCTTCTCGTTAGATAATAGCAATAAAAAACAGAATATTAAAATCCATTTTACACGTTATCTGAAAGCCAGTATAAATTCATCTATTTACTAATGAAACGATAGCAAGGAGATTTACATCCTGCACATAGGAAACAGAACGGTCTGTCGTTAGAGCTTATTCTTTTTTATTCGAAATCCGATGGACAAGACAAATTCGAAAACATGTTTGTTGGGGAACTTTGACGTTCATATGAAGAGGTATGAAATGTATTGCCCAGGAAATCCGTACAACCCAAAGAGAAATACTTACAAATATTCCCAAAAAATTAATTATAACATCCTGAGGTTACCTTATCAAAGAATACGTGCCCACAGGTACACGGTATAAACCATGTTATTACAAGATGATTAAATTCAAGTAAAAGACATTTCGAGCGAGACATTCCGATAGCATGGAGCAAATAGAAAATTCCGTTTAGAGACTCTAATTTCAGTTTAGAGACTCTAATTCTGTACCTTACAGACTGTAAGGTACAGAATTGAGGAAAACAAAAGTATACATAAAGAATACAACATGTTAATACAAAAACCAAAGGAGAACTGACAAGGAGTAAATTAGAAACACTACCATTTTGCACACAAAAATCTATTACGTGAGCTAAAAAAAACCACAAGAAGCTATTATTATACAACACACAAATTGTATTATATAGCAAAGCCATCACAGCATTCGCAATGCAAAAACATTAAAGTGGCTCACATTCAGGCCTTTTAAAAAAGAAGAAATTGTTCAAGAAATTAAGATTGACACAGGGCAGGTTGTGCAATTGGGTTTGTAGCTTCGTGTGGTTGGGATGAGATACTCGATGTACATGTTGGAGAATCCACAACTTTTACACGCTTTTTTTTATTTGTACACGCACAAACGCAGCACACATACAATTAGACCCATACAATATTTAACAAATCTATAGTTATATTTAAAGACATACAATTATAGATTCGTGGAAGGATTCCACTTCTAAGCCGAAAACCCAATACTCAGATATGCGCAGGGTGAGCGACAGTTACTTAATCTACAGGTGAAAGTCTATAGCCCACTATTATGCAGAGTTGCTTTAAATATATTTCCTCTCGGGTTTGGAGACTATTAAACTAAACGTTTCTTAGCAGGAGCCCAAGTTGAGCTGTTATTCTCCTCACGGGTGAGAGTCTCGAGTCCTACTAACCATTTCTCCTTAATTCCACAAGAGACTTGCCAGTGCGTAGGAAGAAGCACGGTAGGATTATTAGGCACTTCAGGACTTTTGCATTACGAATTCCCTGAAGGGTTTTCTATATGATTTGTATGTAGCAAATTTCCGGTAGGGGTTATATATATGGGTATACAGTATATATATATATATAGGGTTATATGTATTCATATGACTAGTCCCGAACAGCCCGAGTTGCCGGCTTTGTCCATTTTTGGGATGATTATAATAAACTTTTAAATAAAAAATTCTTCAATTATATTCAAGGAGGTGGGAAGTACGAACCACTGCATGATGCCCCCATCTCTCTCTCATCAGAGTCACTATGGCAGAAGGAGTACGTTCCAAACCTAGTGACATTGGATAAGTATAGTGTTTTACCTCTCCTCCCAAATTCCCTTAGTTCAATCACCCAACATTAACAAACAATAACAAAAATTAATAGCATTTAAATTCATTCGTAGAACACAATATTCCTTAAATGTTATATCTCTTACAAAAATAAAATTTCTATAAAAAGTATTTTTAGCTTAACACTATCAATTTACATCTAGTTAAAGACCGATTCAGGCATTTTTAATATTTTATTGCCTTCCGGTAGGATTTTCAGATGTAACTGCTCACATTTGCATATCGTGTAGGAGGAAAACTTCGCCAACCGTAGATTTGGCAGAACGTAGTTTTGTACATACGCATTATCTGAATTGTTTTCATTTAATTTAGACGTTCACTGATGCGTGGTCGACTGCAGAACGGTAGATATACGGTATCGCAGCCAAAAATCGCCAACAATTTTAAAGGATTTATAGTGCATCCATGGAAAATGAAGCCAAGCAAGTGGCGTAAATTACAAAAGCAATTGGCGGCGAAAGATTTTCAGATATGGCAGAAGGAAAAGGCGTGAATTAATGAAGAAATAATGAACTAAATCATCTTGTAACGCCAACAGACGGTGAAAGCAGCGATAGTGAAAAAGATAAAGCGTCTTTAACTTGCAAGAATTTACAAGAATGGTTAAATTTGTTGTAGATATCGTAGTAGAAGATTGACCCATATAAAAAAAACTCGTTTTTATCACGAAACTTTTTAAAAGTCAAAAATCACCATTTTTTTTTTTTTTTTAATAATTGTATCGTGTATCTACTTATTAAGAATATTTAAAATCCTTAACATTTGTTTCAAACCAAATAATCACCAAACTATTAGTTTATTTAAATTTACTAAACCAAACTATCATCATCATAAAGCAAAGGCCAGAGTGGGCCAAAGCTTTTAAGAGATTCAAATTCCTCTGGGTGAAATAGGGTTTCCCTTTGAACCTTTAATACAGCAAAATCTTTTTCAACTGCGTCAATCCATCGCAACTTAGGTTGTCCTCTTCGTTCTTGTGGTTTTGCCCGACAGCAGTTATACAGCTTTAGGTCTATATAGAGATAAAATATGCCAAATTTGAACAGCCAAATCCAGATTCCGTTTCCCATTATCCTTATTCCTTGTTCCAATCCATCTCCGTAAGGTCTACGCGTCCTGGTGGTCAATTGGCTAGCGCTCTAGCCTTTGGCATCACAGGCTTCAGGTTTGAATCTTGGCGGTGGCATGGATGGCTGTGTGCGGTTCGGAATCCACTTTAAACTGTAGGTCCCGGTCTGTTTAGACCTCACGTGTACAAGATGACCGTAGAACGGCAAACCAAACCGTAAGGTCTGTCGGTTACTTTCATTGGATTTCTTAACTGTGAGGATTTTTTCACGATGGAGTTGTCAGCCTCACGCCCAACCTGGAGGACCAGTCCCCTGATATAATCCCCAGGGACAGGTACCCAGCTATACCCCCGGGCACTGGGTACTTATTTTAGTCGCCATCTACAACACGCATAAATTTGAACTATATCTAATACGTTTTCCCCCTAGAAATTTATTTACGGATCACTAATTTTCTGTGCGCGCAATGCATTACTGACGTCACCCTGCAAAGGGCGTACTGTACATAAAACTCCCCACCAAGGAACCTGATTGCTCATGCCAGACGGTCACACATGACTTCACAATCGCTATCGAATCCTATGGTTTCTGAAAGTGATTACTAAGATACGCTCAATCAGAAAAAGTTCATTATAGACATAAAAACAGAGGAATTCAGATATTGTTTATCTGTAAATTTGAGAACGTTGGAAATATTCGAAAGGAATTTTTTTTTTCATATACGTATGGAAAAAAAAAATACATGAGTATTTTATATCTGATGAAGGAAAAAATTTTTGATTTTTTTATGTTGTGAGTTTTTTTCCCCAAACTATCATAAAGTGCAATGCTCCAACCGAGAATATAATTATTTTGCAAACAGAAAGCAACATGAATTGAGTTTTGGAAATTGATAGATGTTTTAATTTTTGACTTAATTTAATGTAGCCAAATAGCAATTTAGGAGTCAAAGAAATTTGGTGACTTCCTTTCTGTTGCAAAATGGGCGATTTTACAAATGGTGGATTTTCTCCGCTTGGAAACTCATTACCTTTCAGAAGACTTCGTGTTTTCAACTTTTTTGCAATGAATTTCAACTATTTGTTTATAATAATTAATAATTAATGTTTATTTATCTAATACTTATATTTATTTATTTAGCATTATACATTTTTTCTCTTATAAATAACAAAACGATTTATTTCTTTTAAAAATTTATTTGTAGCTTGTTTTCAATTCTTATAATTTTTTTTTCAAAATTATAACTTTGGTATCTTACCATACTCTTAAACTTTATCATAGCATACACAATATTAATTTTATGATTTTATTTTTAAAAAGTTGATTCAGTAGGTTTTTTAATTCCTGTTATACTACTTCTTGTGTGCTAACCGAAATTTAACGTGATGTCTGGTCAAGATGAACTTTACTTCAGAGTAAGTCCAAGCATTACTCATGGTGCAGGGCCAGGTACTACAATAAGGATTTCTTCAGAAATTCGAAGTGTCAAAAGTTAAACGCATGATTTGCGCAAGGTTTCATTTGGAAGGCACCCGAAAAGTGATCGTCCCACTTCACCGCTATCTGGCGGATTTCGTGCTGCGAACGGAAAAATGTCCCCAAAAACTCTTTCCAAGGCATTTTTATGGGACATAAATGATGTATTCATATCATAGCGATCCTCGTCAACTGGTATCCCGTTCATCCAGCGTTCATTCATTATGCTTTAAGACCAGGAATAAATACATTATATTTCTTACATATGCCACTCTTTTATGCTTCTAATAAATTTCTTGCATATGTTACTTTTTGTTCTAATAAATTTATAACATTTTTTGTGCATCTAATAAATTTCTTGAATATGCCCCTTTTTGTGCTTCCAATAAATTTCTTGCATATCTTACTTTTTTGTGCTTCTAATTGTTCCATTTTATCAATTTGGAATCATTTAAAACACTTCTTATTCCCTTTTTTCCTTCAAATTCTGTCCCACGAAAACGAGCTTTGCTCGTGGTAGGTTTGTACTTCAGTTAGAAACGCTAGACGCATTTTGGCGCTAAGTTGGCGACAAAAAAAAAATCCTTGTTATCCTAAGTTAAGATTTTACTTAGATTTGAATCTGATTAGGAGAGAAAGATCTAGAATCCTGTACCTCTAGCTTTAAATCGCCAAGAAAACAAACAAAATGACGATCACGATTTTTAAAAACAAAGAATAGGAATCATTATCTACATTTCATTGAACTGTATCCTTAGTTCGGTTACATAATTCCTCCAATTTATAAAAGAATGGACGACAAAAAAATAAACTTGTATATCCTCAATTGCAATTTTACTAAATAAATATACTTTGTGTAAAAATTATAAAAGAAAAAGCACTTATTTAATCACTGGAGATATATTCATTGTATAAATAATTATAACTAAGTATAATTGCCTTTTAACAAAACCATTTTACACGAATTCTTTTTTTTTTCTTTTGGAATACAAAACCTGAACCAAGACGACAGGTTGGTTATAATGTGATTTGACTTAAAAATGGGCTTCGAGATTTATGATCGCATAAGTTGTTTTATCTCAGTACATTCGAATGTTACACCGATGGAAAAAAAACACCAGAAAAATATAAAATTATATTCCTTTAACGAAAACATCCAAAAATCCCCAATCCATGAAGATCTGACAAATATAAAAGGATCTCCAGGTTGGTTATAAAAACAAACAAACAAACAATAACGAGAAAAAACAGATAATAAATTTTAGTTGCAAAAAATAAATATCTTCTTCTGCAAACTCGATTTGACCAGTGTTACTGTTTGAAATGTGTAATAAATCTACACTTTGTTTTTTGAAATGCATCTTGTAAGATTGTAAAAACAAACTTTTTTGCCATTTTTTTCCTCAATATCTATATACACTACTGTGCCCAAAAAGTAAGACCAATTTTTTTTTTTCAAATACTCTTTATTTATTCTTCCAAATTTATTTAATCGCCTTCAAAGTAATCTCCGCACACAATGCACCTATACGAACTTTTTCTCCAATCCTCAATGTGCTAAAAAGTCATCGGCAGGGATGGCCTTCAAAACGCGCGCCGATTCACGTTGAATCTCTTCAATCGACTCAAAACAGTGTTCCCGGAGTGGTCTTTTGAGTTTAGGGAATAGCCAAAAGTCGCACGGTGTGAATACGGTGGTTGTGGAACAATATGGGTTTCATTCTTAGCGAAAACGTCACAAAGAATCAATGCAGTGTGAGCAAGCGCATTCAGTGTTTTCGGTATCAATCGAGATTTGACGCGTTTGAGGCCCAAAATGGAATTGACCGATCCTTTCGAAATTCCAACATCCTCAGCAAGATCTCTAATTGTAAATTGACGGTTTGCAAGCACCAAATCTTTAATTTTTTTGACGTGAGCTTCGTCGGTTGAGGTTGATGGTCGATCAGAGGGCTCTTCGTCTTCAACGCGTTCTCTGCCTTCGTTGAACAGTTTATACCACTTCTAAACATTTCTTTCCGATATAGGCATGCTCACCGAATGCCTTCTGCAACATTATATACGTTTCCGCAAACTAAATTTAATGCAAATTCTTTGTTCAATTAATTCAGAAATTTCAAAAATGGCCGAAATCACTTTTAGCGTCTCACAAAGCCAAGCCTAACTCAAACGCTAATGACTATTTTGACGTCAAATTTCACACAGATGCCAAGGACAATGCCAGAAACCTAAAAAAGAAAAAAGAATCAAATTCCATAAGCTCAGGGAATTTTAAATTGAAAAGTGGTCTTACGTTTTGGTCACAGTAGTATGTCCGGAGCTGCATTAATTTCGAAGAGCATTAACTCTTTTTTCCCAAACACTGAAAAAAAAAAAAAAAAAGAAGGTGTCTCTTCCTCTGAAACTTTAAAAATTAATTAAATTTCTTAGATTATTTTTCCATGCAAAATTTCCAGAAGAACTGCCACTGTTGACTTTTGCAGCAATTTCTATTCAAGAACTTAGAAAACAATTACCTGTTTTATTTGACCATGTCAAACTAAAATGCCATCAAATTTTAAAATAAAACATGCCATTAATTGTAATGAATGTTTTCTTTAACCTGTTCAAGGGCACTGACAAAATTTTTATTTTATGTTCTTTTTCTAATTAAAATTTCTGTAACCGAATAAAAATAATCTATTGGAGAAATTATTCTCAATAATGAAAGCAAGCAGTGAATCCCCTCCCATGTCGGCCTTGAGGGGAATGAAATGTCAGATGTATTGGCCAAAGCGGGTGCTAGTGAGGTATTGGCTCCACTTTAGCCCCTTACCTACACAGAGATTTACTCCTAAGCTGTGTTAAATGGGAAAACAATTTGGTCTACTCCCCCAGTGCACCAGTGGTATCGGGGCCATCGACTTGGAGGTACTTTGGCACTTCGTTGTGACAGGCAGGGACAAACTGCAATCACCCGTTTGCTCAGTGGACACCTCAGGACTATGACTTTCTCAGATGGTTTGAAAGCTTTCGACACTTGCACCAAATGCTCCTCTGAGCAGGCTTCACCATCTCACATCTTGGCGTGCCTGGGGCTCAGATGTGAGGATCTCCTTGACAGTCCGTTGATGGTCTTGGACTTTCTTCGGGTATTTGGATTCATGGACCTAGTCTAGCCCCGCTGGACTTTGGGGATAGGCGAAGAAGTAGAAGAAGCACCGTTCTTATGGCCAAAAAAATTATTATATTGTTTTACAGACATTGAAATTTTCTGATTCCATTGGTAGTTATTTTGAAAAAACTCACTCAAAAATTAAAAAAATTCTCTAATAGGCCTTGACAAGAATCGTGCATTATGTCCTTTATCCTTGTTCCATAAGCCCAGGGAATTTTAAATTGAAAATGGGTCTTACTTTTGGACACCGCAGCATGTCTTTTTTCTTATTCTGAAAAAAACTATTATTTTATTTTTTCAAAAGTATCTTATTTAAGCTAATGGTCAATTTAGTATGTTAAAAAAGGAAACGTTCGGTTCCACTGGACAGGGTTTATGCCTCGTGGTTTGTTTCCTCTTCCTCTTCCTATATGCACCCAAGCGAGAACTTAGTTAAGCCGTATGGGCAATTTCCCCCCCCCCTCCATAATAGGGTTGTTGGGCTTCTGAAAACTTCCGCACTGCACAAATTCCTGTCATTTTAACAAAATAGTATGAAAAAACAGGATTAAATTTCAAAATTAGAGGAATATATGCGTTTCTTCAACGGAGAGAAAATATTTATTAAAATAATAAGGGATTTATATTTGAATTGCAAAATTAGAGTAATATATATGTTTCTTAAACGAAGAGAAAATGTTTATAAAATTAATAAGTGATTTAATTTTAAAATTTAAATTTCAAAAGTAGAGTGATACATACGCTCCTTAAACAAAGAGAAAATTTTTATTAAAACCATAAGTGATTTAATTTCAAAATTAATGTATACGTTTCTTTAAACGAAGAGAAAATGTATATTAAAACATTAATTGATTTAATTTTAAAATTAGAGTAATATATATACGTTTCTTAAAAGTAGAGGAAATGTTCATTAAAACAATAAGTGATTTAATTTCAAAATTAGAGTAATATATATACGTTTCTTAAAGGAAGATAAAATGTACATTAAAACAATAAGTGACTTAATTTCAAAATTAGAGTAATGTATACGTTTCTTTAAACGAAGAGAAAATGTTTATTAAAATAATGAGTGATTTAATTTTAAAATTTAAAATTAGAGTAATGTATGTGATTTATACGTTTTATTAAAATAATGAAAATTTCAAAATTAGAAATATATATACGTTTCTTAAAAGTAGAGAAATATTCATTAAAACAATAAGTGATTTAATTTCAAAATTAGAGTAATGTAAAAGTAGAGGAAATGTTCATAAAACAATAAGTTTTAATTTCAAAATTAGAGTAATATATATACGTTTCTTAAAGAGAAAAATGTACATTAAAACAATAAGTGACTTAATTTCAAAATAGAGTAATGTATACGTTTAAACGAAGAGAAAATGTTTATTAAAATTTTAAAATTTAAAATTAGAGTAATGTATACGTTTCTTAAATGAAGAGAAAATGCTTATTAAATCAATAAGTGATTTAATTTTAAAATTGAAGTTTCAAAATTACAACAATATATACATTTCTTAAATGAAGAGAAAATGTTTATTAAAATAATAAATGATTTAATTTTAAAATTAAATTTCAAAATTAGAGTAATATATACATTTCTTAAAAGAAGAGGAAATGTTTATTAAAACAATATGTGATTTAATTTTAAAATTTATGTTTCAAAAGTAGAGTGATATATACGTTTCTTACACAAACAGAAAATATTTATTAAAATAATAAGTAGTAAAAAATATTACGCTATAATATCATATAATATTTAATCCATCATCACAATTAACATTAAACTTTTTACAACAGCTTGAATTCCGTCTTTTTTTTTAATTATATTTTATTCTAATAGGAATAAATAGTGTAATGTTGTTTTTTTAAATTTATTTCTCTCAAACTATTTTCAAGATTACAAATTAATTAAAATATTGTATTCGATATTCCTTTGAAAAAGGTTGATTTACAATGCCATTTCAAACATTTCTATATGCATGAGTTCGTTACCATACAGTAGGAGTACGTGGTAAAAGAAGAAAACACTTGAAATGTTTATTAAACTTGAAACCCGGGAAACTTGAAACCCGGGAAAAATCCCATCAGACAGCTTAGTTATCAATGCTAAATGCTTCACACATAGTGTCAGAACCGCCATTGAGTTGTTAGTGGGTTTAAACCTGAGTCTATCCGCGCGCCCTCTGAGTATATTGCACATTGCACATTGGGCCAGTTGTCGGAAATAAATAAATTTTAATTAAAAAGAAAACATGCCCTTATCACATTGACTGCTGTACGGAAAGTTTTGAATTTTATTAAATATTAATGATATTTAGGTTTGGTTTGGTTTCTCGATCTACGATCATTCTTTGCACACTTCAGATTAATTAGACCGGGACCGCCTAGGGCCTCAAGATCAAGAGGGGCTTACATTCAAATTGTTAGAAAAATTAGAATTACACTATTCAGAAACACTGAATAGAAAATAAGGAGAAATTATAAATAAATTTATCTGAACTGAATTCGCTTTAATCTTCAATGTATTGAATATATTTCATTTAACTTGATAGAAAATAGGATAATTTTTATTGCATATTTTATTTTCGTAGTCGATTCGATAGTATTAGAGTCGTAGTATTTCAATTTTTATTACTTGGATTTTGTAAATGTCTGTTTTTCTAATGCAGCTGGAAAACACGTAGACAGCTTGGTCTTGGATGCCTTAAGGTAAGCACTACACAGACGTTACTCACTTTGCATTACCCAGGGGGCACGTGTAACTTGAAGATAAGCCACAACGTGGAGTAACAATACCCCCGCAATGCTCTACGATCCTATTAGACAGGGACCTACGGTTTTAAAGTGGATTCCGAACCACTACAAACACATTCATGGCACCGCCGGGACTCGAATCCGAAACCTGTGGTACCTAGCGCCAGAGCGCTAGCCACTCTACCATTCAAGTTCTTTGTAAATGTTGTGTGTTTTATTCTCAGCACCCTATATAATACTTGTAACAATAACTAATCAAATATATGTCCAAATAAGTGTTCTCGACTTTTTTTTTTATTTATAAACCATGCCACATTTTTTAAAAAGATTAGTACCCCTCACAACATGTTTCATATATATCACAGTAATGGTGTATTTTATTATCTCTCATGCAGTTTACAAATGGGAGGTGAAAGGGTTTCTTCATAAGTGGAATAGCCTAGGGCCTCTTTTCATCTAAATCCGGCCCTGACAAACGTCCATGCCTCCGCCAGAATTCGAACCTGAAGCCTGTGTTACCGAAGGCCAGTGCGCTAGCCAATTGGCCATCAGGCCGTATAACGATATTTAAGGTAAATTTTACTTAATATTAAATTTTATTATAAAAAAAACAGTCCTAATCCAATATCATTCGAAATGTGATGGAGGTCAACCAATGGAGGTCATGGAGGTCAACCAATTAACAAAAACAACAAAAGTACAATTCCCAAAATATTTTTATTTATAAAGAGTTGAATCATCATAAGAAAAATCTGCTGTATGACATGGGAATCAAAGAAAATAATTTTATTTACTTTGCTAAAAAACTTATAAATAAATAAAAATAAATAAACAAGGACCCAACTGTTCTCCGGAGAATAGTCGTCCATTATATGAATTGCAACTGTTGATTGTAACGGAAATCCTGGATTAATGTTACTTAGGTTTGCTTTTGAGAACCGTCAAACATCACGCAGTATATTTGAGCACGCAATAAAAGCATACTTCATTAGCTCCATAGAACTGAATTGGGGGATATTATCCCCATATAAATCATAAAACAAACAATGTGTAGGTTGTGCGTGTATTTTTTATTAACTTTTTTATCCCTATTTTCCCTGTTATATCTCTTTTTTCCCTAATTCATTTGAATCTTTTTAGCATAAAAAAGTTTTCGTTCATTATTTTTTAGTCAAATAAAAATGTATGATAGTAAAATTAAACTATATTAACTCTATTAATTCAAACATCTGATTTCACCAATCTTTTACTTAATATTGATGAAAAGTTAATTATTTTGAATGTTAATTAAATTAGATTTTAATTTAAATTACGTGTAACTACATATGAGAATATATTTCCTTTTAATACATTCTTTTTTTTTTAGTGAAAACCCAATAATCACAAAAAAATTCTAGTTATATTTTTTTAATTATTAAAACGCTACAATCCTTCATATAAAATTAGCGTCAAAATAAAATTAACCTTATAGCTCAGAATTTAGTATTTCATAATTAGTTTTTGTTTATTGTAATGTTAGATTTTTAATTACTAAAACACTGCAATCCTTTAAAATTACCGCCAAAACAAAATTAGAGTTATAATAATAAATTCAGAATTTAATATTTCATAACTAGCTTTTATTTATTCAAATGTTAGATTTTTAATTATCAAAACACTGCAATCTTTTATGTAAATTAGCGTGAACAAGTGGCTATTGCTCTGGCCTTTGGTATCACGGGCTTCAGGTTCGAATCCTGGTGGTGGCATGGATGTTTGTTAGTGGTTCGGAATCCACTTTAAGCTGTAGTTCCCTGTTTATTTAACACTCGTATGCAAAAATCGGCCGTAGAGCGGCGAACTACACCAATCATATTTGAGATTTTTTTTAAATTTGTACATCGATAGATTTAGTGTTCCACTTATGTATACCCCTAATAGCACGAAAAGGTGATGAAGAGAGGGTATGTCGCTTTACGGTCATCTTGTGCACACGTTAGGCTAAACAGACCAGGACTTACAGTTTAAAGTGAATTCCGAACCACTACAAACATCCATGGCACCGCCGCGACTCGAACTCGATTATGACTTTTAGGAGTGACTGCCTATATTTGAGTATCATTTGCGTATCATATGGGGAGAATCCCTTAAATGTTATGTGAATTACTCAAATGTGAGCTGTGAACCAATTCGTTGGCTCACAGTTAACAACCAGTAAAACATTTACATTGACAAGCACACGATTAAAATATTCATCAATTTACCACGAAATGATTTCTTGCGTAACTTTTTACTCAAATGTGAGCCAATTCGATGACACTCTGAGGAAAATCAATAAAAGCACATGATTGAAATATGCATCAATTTGTCATTTTTAATATATCTAGGTAAAAAATATTTACGATAAATCAATACACAAAACAAGATTAAAGAAATGCTTGTCTCATAAATTTGAACCAATTCAATGACGTACAAAGGGAAAACCAGGAAAATAACTACTATACAAGTCTGACATTGATGTGATTATAGCTCATGTTTACCACTGTAATTGGCAGAGGGTTAGTTCAAAATAAAATAACTCCCTAATTTTCAGTAAGTATAATCTATAAGAAAAGTAAATATAATAATTTCATAATATTTATTATAAATATTATATATTATGAAACTCATAAATTATAAATTTAAAAATTAAATTAATTATTAAATTTTTTTATAATTTATTATTTTATAATTTTTTTTTTTCAATTTAATTTTTTATAATTTATTTATTTTTAAATAAATTATAAATTTATTATAAATATAATCTATAAGTAAATATATTTTGTAAGATTAATAAATTCAAATTTCTTTATTAAAAATAAATATGTATTACAAATTCCTATTTTGCTCTTAAAAAATAACAATATTGCATTTTCTTATTTTAACAATATTACATTTGTGATTGCTTAGTATGAAATAATTTTGTTTAGAATTTAACATATCCTTGAGATATTTGGGTTAAACTTGATTACCATAATTTTTAAAAAGCATTTCTTTATTTAGAATAAAAAGAAAATTCAACTTAATGTGATTAGCTGTCTAGTTTTGTAATCAGTGTTAGTTATGTTTACCAATCGATAGGAATCATTACTGTGAAATTCATTAAGAACGAATCGATTGAACATTTGTGATTATTTTTGAAGAAAAGAATGTGTATTTTTTATTCAAATAAAATAATTTTCTTTCCAGTAAATTATTATCACAGTTTCTAAACACTTTGATGAAATTAAATCAATCAAGGTAAGGGTGGAATTTAAAATTATTAATATTCCTTTTTTTATACTTAAATAGTGAATACCTTTACAGATTGTGAAATTTTTATGATTGTTTAAGTAAACAAGTAAAATTTTCCAAAGATTAATTAACCAAAGAAATTACAAGGAATTACAAAGAATTCGTTTCTTTTTAGAATAAATATCAGGAAAATACAATAGCTTTTCTTTATATATTTAAAATCTTTTTTTTTTATTTATTTATTACATTCGATTTTGTAATCGATTTTTAAATAGTTTAAAAATCGATTACAAAATTGTTCTTATTATAGATTATTACGCAGATCCTTGGCCGCGTAGCGGCCACTAGCTCCTTCAGTGTAAAATGTTGAAACATAGCGGGGGTCTCATGCCCTTTGAGTTAATAAGAAAATAGATAATTAAATGCCCTTTTTTTAAAAGAGAATTATTTATTTAATAAAATTATAAAATGAAAAATATCAAAAATTTCAAAAGTGTAGATGTTGATGAAATCAAAACAGAATGAGCAAAGATCAAATTAGGAGAAAAAATAGCTTAGGAGAAAAGCGAACTTTTTTCATCTAGGCAGTTGTAAGGAATTAAGTTAAAATATTTAGAACAGTGCGAGGTCTTTTGCTGTGTTTGCGGGAAGAAATATCATAATCGTAATTTTGTAGGATATTTAATACAGGGTTATTGATGTTTCGCATATCATTATAGAATTTAGTAGAAATTTTGTGAACAAATTGTCTTAAACTTGGAATCGAGAGGAGTTTGTCTGATATCATCATTACGAAAGTACCAGGGTGAATTCGTTAACATCCTGAGTGTTTTGTTCTCAAGCCTTTGAATAATGTCAAAATTTGTACGTGCGACAGAACCCCAAACTGGGCTTGCATAAGCTAATACTGGACGAAGATAACAGAGATATATTAGAATTTTGAGATTAAGAGGTAAAGCTGAATTTCTATTGATTAAAGGATACAGAATTCTAAATTGAGTATTGAATTTATTTCTAAGGTTGTAGATATGCGATCTGTAGTTAAGTTTACTATCTAGGATAATTCCTGAGTACTTAGTTTCTTTAGACCAGGTGATATAATTATTATATATTTTAATATTAGGAGCAAAATTGTTCTAAAAGATCGTCTGGTGAAAGCAAAAAACAATTTTATTTCGAAGTGAAAACGAGATTTTTCAAGAAAAGAAAATCGTTTGGAATTCTACAGTTTTTTTATTTTTTTAAATTGATATTATGAGTTTGTTTCTAAATTAAATTAAATACATTAAATTCTAAATTTGATGGTAACCTGTATATCTGCCCAGCTGATTATTTACTTTTCATTAAGTAAGCTATCTGTTTCTATTTTTCTGTTTTAGAATAAAAAGAATAGTAGATTTATAATATTTTGTACTAAATAAAAGGAAAATATTAATTGGAATAGATATTAATATTTGTATTTATGATTATTGTAAAGCTTTTTATAAGTTTTTTTATTTATATTTATTGATAATGTTTTTTAAAAATCTGCTTTCCGGTTTATTTGAAAATATTAGCATTTTAATCAAGGTTATAATCGTAAAAAATATATCCAAATAGCTGTGTCAATTTTTTTATAACCAGACTAAATTCTATGCACATTTATCGTAATAAAATTATTAATATAGAAACTTTATGAGCATTTGTTATTTTATCAATAATTATTTATTAAAAATCAAACATTGATTGTGTTTTAAATAAAATCGCAAAAGGAAAGATAAATATTCATTAATTTAATTAGATGTGTAGTGAAATGAATATTTGGTAAAAAAAAAAAAAATCTTTACTATTATACCACGACTTGCGTTAAATTGTAGTTGGCTAGCTAACTAACGTTAACTCGAATTTATAAGTTTTCATTTTTCTTAAAATTTTTTGCTATTATTTTGACTCTACTGATAAAAGTTTTGTTACTACAGACATCAACTTGAGATTAATTTAATTTATTTACCCTGTATCATAAAAAAATTTATTTCACATTTAATACTTATGTTTCTTATTTCTCAGCTAGTGCTATTTTTTCTTTGTTCTTTTTTATCACTACATTTTTTTAAATAATATCCTTCTATTTTTTTTTTAATTTGGCTTATAAATTTCTTCAATTCAATATGTTTGGACTGTGGGAAATATTTTATTTTATTCATTAATATCAATATTTATTTATCAATATTTTATTTATTTTATCCATAAAATTATATATAGTATTGGGGAACGAGGGGTTTCATTTCCTTCATCAAATTTTTCGTGTCCTTGATCAGTGTTCTCTTTCCTTGATCAATTTCAAGGTTTCTCATTGGTTTCTTATTTTTTTTCGTAAAGTATTCTTATTGGTTTATTTAAATTTCTTTCACGATTTTTTTCTTTTATATATACATATTTATTGCAATTTCTTTCAAGAATTAAAAATCATAAAATTAATTAAATAAATGTAAATTCGTTCTAAAAGATCGTCTGGTGAAAGAAAAATAACAATTTTATTTCAAAGTGAAAACGACATTTTTCAAGAAAAGAAAATCGTTTGGAATTCTGTAGTTTATTTATTTCTAAATTGTTGTTATGCGTTTTGTTCTTGCATTAAATTCTAAATTTTATGAGTAATCTGTGCATCTGCTCATTCGATTATTTACTTTGTTTTGATTAAGTAAGTTTCTATTTACATTGTTATTTTTTTCTTTTTCTTGTCAAGCATTTTTTTTTTTTTTCAATTGGTTATTTTTTTTATGAAGGTAAAAGTGGAAAATTTTACAATTTTGTAAGAAAAATTACCTGTTTTCAAAATAATTGTGGAATATTTCAGATAGGAAAATAAATTATAGACGGTTGACTGCATAAAGAATTGCAGTTTAAATCATTTTTCTCCTAAACAATGTTTTTGTTAATCCTTCAGCGAATTTAATAAAAATAGTTACAAAAATTTCAACTATTAGTATATCATTAAATCAAAAGAATTTTAATGAAACAGAATTAATATATACTCAATAAACGAATTACAATCGTTGATTATGTATATATATATAATAACTATACCCAATTAAACTATAATTTTATGCATAATTTTGGGGAATTACCATGTAAAAAAATAAATAAAAAGTTGCCATGATCAACTTTTAGAGAGTTTTTCCTTTTCTACTTCTGTCACTCTGCAAAAATTTCTCTCGGGTAATTTGAAGTTAACTTGCACTACTAGAAACTCCACACTCAGTTTAAAATACATTGACTTTTTTGCATTACTAAAGATTAGTAAATAAACTTGTCAAGTGAGACAAAAGGTCAGATTTTATCATATTCTCAATTTTAATACAAAGTTTCTGTTGTTTTTTTTTTTGGAACTGGAAAGGCTGGAAACATAAATCTAAATCGTAAAAACAGGCATGACAAGCAAGACTGTGCTTGGAAGGGAGATGGCATACAGATAAGAGATAATACTGAAATTTGTAAGGGAAAAGAAAAAGTTATTTTACGCTGCAAAGTCAAGGATTTGACATTTTAGTAAAGAAGCTCATGCTATTTATTTCGAAGGATGAGGTAACTCGTAAACAATGAGAGTGATAATAAAAGATTCTGAGAAAAAGAAAGTAAGAAATGGAACTTCTTTTTGTCGTTCCATTTATTTTTTCAGGGACTCCAGTTGATAGGCAGAACGAACATAGAATGAGAATGAATCGGAAAGGAAATAAAAACAAAATGTTTTCTATATTTCTGAATGTTTGCAAAATATTCTTAATCGAAATGGAAGAGAGTTGTTCTTATGAGAACCACAGACAAATTAATTAATAAAATAATCGTTACAGTTAATGAAAGTATTTATTTGATAAAACATGTAACAACTACCGAGAACAATCAAATTACTAAAATTAGCTTTCAAATTCCAGACAATAACGTAACCTTTTTATTTTTGCATCGAAGAATTCTTGTTCCATTTTATTTTTATTCATCACTTTTTGGAACATTTCCTTACTTTTTTCAAACGATTTTTTTTATAAAACATTTTAAACGATTTTTTTTTATATTAAAAATAATTAATAACAAAATAGCCAAACTGGTATGCAAAAACTCTCTATTATCCTTCGAAGAAACATTTGAAAGATATTAGAGAGTAATCAGAATGCTAACGGAAGTCCTGGTCACGTGGTATGCAAAAACTCTATTAATCAGAATGCTGATCATGAACCAATGGTTAAATTTTTTTTTTTTTTTAACGTTCGTTAGCAACGTTCATTTTTTTAACGTTCATTAAAATAAAATAATTGCAAAAATGTTTGTTGTTGGAGGAATTGAATTAAAAAATTTGTTCGGTAAAACATTTAACGTCCACCGAGACAATCGAATTAACAAAAACTAGCTTTCAAATTTTAGACTATAAAGTTAATCTTTTATTTTTGCATCGAAGAATTCTTGTTCTATTTTATTCTTATTCATCATTTTGGAACATTTTTTTTACTTTTACCAAACGACTTTTTTTATAAAACAAAAATTTCACGAGACGTTGAAAAATAATTAATAACAAAATAGCCTAACTGGTGTCAAAAAAAAAAAAAAAAAAAAAATAAAAATATTGTTCTTAGAAGAAACTTTTGAAAGTTGTTAATCAGAATGCTGATCATGAACCAATGGTTTAACTTTTTTTTAACGTTTGTTAGCAAAATATTTGGTTTTCAGTGAGGAAGTTGTTGCTTTAAGATAAACTTTGCTCATTTCTTAGAAAAAACACTTTTTTTTCTGTTTCTTTTGTGCACGTGTGTTTGTTTTCACAGAAAACTAAAGTACACCTGTAAATATTAAATAGAATGGAATAGAACAAAAAAAATGATGTATTATTTGACGACGATGTAAGTGGATTGAAAATTATGATCTACTGGAATTTCGGTTGAATTAAATTTTCGCGTTTATTTTTTCTATAAAGAGATTAACAAAAAAATGTACAAAAAATTTTTTTTTTAAATTTTTACATTTTATTGCATTAAGTAAATTTTATTCCAAATAATTTCTGATGTTTATATTTGTTAAAATTTCTAGAATATTTAAAAATACCCAAGTAAAAATTTTCCAGTTAAAAAATAATAGAAAAATAACACTTTCAGTAACTTTTCCTTAATTTCCAATATTTTACTCTTTTATTAAATTAAAATCTGAAATTTTGCGTACATAGAAACATAAATTAAACTCTTTTATTCATTAATAATTTTTGAATGATATTCATTTCTTGATTTATTATTAATAAAACGTTATTTTAAAATTCATGAACATGCACATATAAACATGTTGAAATCACACATAGCAACTAAATATAAAAATATACTAAATATAAAATGTTTGAAACATATAATTTTATAATCTTATTTCTATTTCTATTTTTATTTTATTTTCTTTTATTTCTATAATTTTATTTCAAATTGACATTATTTACAAGAATCCGCTATAACTAATATTTGAATGCAAAATTTATCACTTGATTAAAAATGAAGCCTTGCATTTATTAAATTTTTTTTACGAATAGTTCTTTACAGGTCTAGTAGTAGTCCGGAGTCATCTAGCATGCAAAACGAAGCGGGCTCTGTATAGCTGATAGCTTGCACTACATGATGCATGCATATAAAAACCTTGAAAGCTATCCATTATATACAGGGTGTTGACAAAATAATGGAAACACCATAGATTTATAAAAAAATCCTTTATTAGTATGGTGTAGGACCGTCTTTGGCATGTAATACAGCTTGGATTCGCCTAGGAATCGATTCATACAAGTGCGGAATAGTGCTTAGAGTAATATTGTACCATTCTTCATTAAACTTCATTAAAGCTACCACATACTACCAGAATACATACATTTCTATTTTAAAAAAAACCTGAGAGCTATTATTATATTTTAATCTTTACGAAGCGCATTCAAAAATGTCACTTTTATTGATATGTGTTTCCATTATTTTAATAACCCCCCTGTATAGTTTCGTGCATACATAAAAAGTATAATGAAAAGTAAGTAATATAATATACTATAATGAAAAGTAAATCAAAAATTTGATGTATGACATTGTACTGAATTAATAAGTGCTTTTGTATTTAGTTCGATTTTGGAATTAACCTAGGGCAAAAGTTATTAGTCAAGTGTTTTACCCATAAAATATATGGGTCTCGTTTTGGAAAGAGTGTGTCAGCGATACCACTTTCAACGTTTCTTATTGGTTTATTTATTTTTAAATTTCTTTCACAAGCTATTCTTATTGGTTTATTTAAACTACTTTCACGTGCCTTTTTATTAAATTTCTTTCGCGTGCTTTTTTTTAATAAAGTCGTTTGGAATTCTATAATTTTTTTTAAAATATTTTTTAAATTTTTTACACTTGATTTTATAAAAGCGTTTGGAATTCTATAAGTTTTTAAAAATATTTGAAAAATTTCTTTCAAATGATTTTATAAAATTGTTTAGAATTCTGTAGCTTTTTTAATTATTTTTTAACGCGTTTTTTTAATATAATAGTTTAAAATTCTTTAATTTTTTATTTTTTAATCTGTTTTATTTTTGAACTATAACCGATGAACATAATTTAGGCCTGAATATGTTTTATTGATACTTTTTCTTTTTTCGATTGTTTAAGATTGCTGCTATGCCTTTTGTTCTTGCATTAAATTATAAATTTTATAGGTAACCTGTATATCGGCTCAGCCGATTAACTTTTATGTTTTACTGTAAAATAGTTTTCTTCCTCATAAGTATCGACTCATAGCCCAATAATAAACAGAAAGGCTTAGGTTTGAATCCCCTCATGGAGTCCACTGCAGACACTGTTTTTAAAAAGTGGGAAGACTCTATGGCGGTTATGATAACAGGGGTAAAGCTAATGACATCAAAAATTAGGATACCTATAGAGAGTTTTTAGGATTTTTTCTCAAGTGATACTGAAATGAGGGACAGTTATCATTAAAAAGAGCTCTGAGGTGTCCGTTGCAGTAATTGTCTTCAGAGACGAGAAAACCCAATGGCGATTTAGAGAATGTATATAAACGTTTCGTATTATTGCGACAGGAGAGGGGAGTTTTCCGGTTTTTCTCTCGTACGACTCAAAAAATCCGGCTTGGTTTAGTTTGTCGCTCTATGGTCAGTTTTTGCACACTCTAGGCTAATTAGACCGGGACCTTCAGTTTAACGTAAATTTAGAACAACTCACAAACATTCATGCCACTGCCGGGGTTCGAACCTAAAGCCTATGGTACCAATGACCAGAGCGCTAGCCTATTGGTTATCAGGCAGCCGAAAAATCCGGAGCAGTCGAGGGTGGCTGCAATGTCTTTCTTTCAGTGGGCTAATATACATAAACGAGACACTGATGTGTTAATATTTTATTGCCTGATATTTTGATGAAAACAATATTTTTTTCCAAATAATTTTTAACCGCCTTCAATTCTAATCTCGTCCCCGTGTCATGATTGCTAAAGCACTCCTGTTTGTGAGCATTATCCGCTGTGTAGTGAAATAAGCAAATAAATATCCTCATCACTTTAGTATGTTCGGAGGTGTAAAAAATAGTGTAGTTCATTTGAATAATGTTACATATACGAAGCGGAAATCCGCTTAAATATGTTTTGCATATTCAAATGAGGGGCGATTTAATTCCCCCAAGAATTTTCCCCGCCGTCTATGAATAGGGATTGAATTCTTGAACTCGGAGCCCCTCCCACTCTATCGCCGGCGTCCGCTACCTGCTCGGGCAGTCCTTTCTCCACACTCGATACCGGATAACAACACGTCCACTTTCGTTCTTCCCTTCACATTTGGCGAGCGATCGCTGCTTTGGCGAATTTGAAAAAATTAAATTCGAAATTTTTTTTTTTTTTTTAATGAATAGCATTCGTTATCCACAATAATAAATTTCTTTACATTAAGGAAATGATATATAATTCTGAAAACGACATTTTTTAAACTATAAAAACTATGAATTTATAATAAGTTTTAATTTTTTTGGATTATATTTAATAATGCCATATGACCCAAATTGTAGTTATTATTATTATTTTGATAATCTGAATTCTAAGTTTCACTCATAATCAGGTGTTTGAAGCGTAAAGGACGAAGATAATGTCATTCGTGGCGTGCACTGCTGTCATTCTTTTAAAAATTAAATAGATTCGGCGGTGACTGTGACAGAATGTTCCGCATCTACAGATATATGACCGGTTGGAATTTTTTCTATTTCTTTCCAATATAAAAGCAGACTGCAGAGAAAATATTCCTGAAAGTACTTCTGAAGCGAATTACTTCTCCCTTCTAATGAGTGTTACGTAGCATGTCTTTCTTGGTGTATCCTGGGTAGCGCTGAATCTGCTACAATAAAAAGTAAAACATACATGCCATTTCTATAAAAAATTGCCTGCTGTCGGTAAAAAAATAATAACAATAATAATGAAGTTTTCCTTTTTATGCGCTATCTTTCCCTTTTTTGATCCTAATGCTCTAATGTAATAAAGCTATATATGCATCATTTAGAAAAATAAAGAAGTTTAAGATTTGTAACAATTAGAACATATTTATTGTACTTAATAAAAGGATCTACTCATATTAAAAGGTAGCGAAAATAATAAAAGTTTTGGATGTTCAATAAAATAAATTGAAAATTGATAATTCAATAAATTGATCGTTTGAAATTTTCTCGTTTTTTATATTTAATTATATTATATTTAATTAATTAAAAAAACGTTTTCCTAAAATCTGTAATAAGAAAAGAAAAAAAAATATTTTTAAAAAGAAATATATTTATCTATATATATTCATTCCTCTGTTACATTAATGAAATACCAGTTTTCTTATCTTTCTTAATTTTTACGACAACTGTTTGCTTAAATTTCAAACAGATTAAAACAGAGAGATATTTATTAAAATCTTAAACTAATTAATTTATCGTTATTTTATTTAATCTCCACCATTTAATTAAGATGCCTGCGTTTTGTTTTTATTATATAACATGGATATTTAATTGCTTTTTCTGAATGGGGGCAAATCGATGCAAAGGAGGACCACGAATTACTAAGTAGAGAAATTAAATAAGAATAAAAGAAGAAATAAAAACAAAGTAAGTAAATATACTAATTTGCAATGAAACATATACATATGCATCTATATAATGACTTTTGTAGTTACTTTGTAGTTCTGTATCCTCAGAAGCGTTAAATTAAATTACAATGGAAAGAGAAACTCTTGTATAGTTCAATTGATAATACTACTGTGCCCGAAAAGTAAGACCAATTATTTTTTTCTTCAAAAACTCTTTATTTATTCTTTCAATTTTATTTCATCGCCTTGAAAGTAATCACCTCTGGACACAATGCACTTATGCCTACTTTTTTGTCAATCCTCAATGTACGCTAAAAAGTCATCGGCAGGGATGGCCTTCAAAGCGCAAGCAATCTCTTCAATCGACTCAAAACGGTTTCCCCGGAGTGGTTTTTTGAGTTTAGGGAATAGCCAGAAGTCACACGGTGTGAATACGGCGGTTGTGGAACGATATGGGTTTCATTTTCGGCGAAAAAGCCACGAAAAATCAATGCATTGTGAGCTGACGCATTCGATGTTTGATGGTCGACCAGAGGCCTCTTCGTCTTCAACGCATTCTCTGCCTTCTTTGAACTGTTTATACCACTAGTAAACATTTCTTTCCGATATAGGAATGCTCACCGAATGCCATCTGCAACACTCTATACGTTTCCGCAAACAAAATTGAAAGTAAGTTCTTTGCTCAATGAATTCAGACATTTCAAAAATCGCCGGAATCAGCCAAGCGTAATTCAAACACTAATGAAAATTTTAACGTCAAATTTCCCACAGATGTCAAAGAACAGTGTCAGCAACCTAAAGAAAGAAGAAAAAAATTTGAAATTCCATAAGTCCCGGGAATTTTAAATTGAAAATTGGTCTTACTTTTTTGGACACAGTAGTAATGTTTAGAAGCCATTGATTAAAATCTCATGCAATTCTAGGACAATATTTCTTAAGAAAATAAAAATTTATTTATTTTCCTTTGTTTTAATATTTATTATTTATAGTTATAAGGTATTTTACAATGATAATAATATATTAGTGAAGCAGAAAAATTTAAAAAAAATTGTATATAAAAAAACAATATTAAATTTTTTTTAAAGTTAAAACATTTTATCTCTAATTGTTTTACATAAATTTGTAACGCAATCATCAACGCTTAGATACCGAGTACTTTTAAACAGAACAAGAATGTACGATTAAAGATAATTTTAACATTTCTTTTTTCCCGTAGCGGTTGAATTTATTCAAAGCCCTAACTTTATGAAGCCATTTGAGAGATAGAGGCAGTTCACCTACGCAAAGCTGTAATCAGAGGAAAACATAAAATAACCCATAAGAATAAGTTATTCGTTGTAAGGTTTCCTTTCACCGCCAAGAAGCTTTGATTTCAATGTAAACTAACAAGATATGAAATTTAAATAAAAAGAAAAACTGCTCTGTATCCCCGGAGGCGTAAAATTAAATTAAGATGAAAAAGAAAAACTCTTGTACAGTTCAATTGGCAATGCTGTTTTAGTATCCATTGAGTAAAATCGCAGGAGGTTCAAGGACAATATTTTTTTTATGGAAAGAAAAATTTATTATTATCGTTTGTTTTAATCATTTCACAATAATAATATTTTAGTGAAGCAGAAAAAAATAAAAATACAATATATAAAATAGCAATAATAAAAATGTCCCACGATAAATTTTTCTGAAATACATATTTAAAAGAATTTAATTAAAAAAATAAATAACTGGCCAGATATACAGGCTACCCATCAAACTTAGAATATAATGTATGAACAAAAGCGCATAACAGCAATCTTAAAAAGACGATCGAATTCCAAACGATTTTCTTATTGAAATAAAATCGTCTTTCCTTACACCAGACGATCTTTTAGAATATTCTTATATTATTTAATTATTAGCTCGTGGAAGAAATTTAAATAAACATGCATAAAAAAGCACGTGAAATAAATTTAAAAATATTTATTTATTCATTTTTTCATTTTTTTTTTTTAATTTTTATTTTTTCCTTTTTATTATTATTTTTTTATTTTCATTTTTATTATTATTTTTATTTATTTTATTTCATTTTATTGTTTTTTTTCATGAAAGAAATGGAAAAAAAAAAAAAAAAACTGAAAGTAGTCAAGGACATGAATGAAAATGATCAAGGAGGCGAAAACCCTCGTTCCTCTAAACAGTACCCATATTTTTATTTGATAATAATAATGATGCCCACATATACGGATATTGATTACAACGAAAACAATTTCATACATTATAGACCTATTAATTTGCTTATATTTTTTCACATATGAATAAATTCCTGATCTACACAATTCTTTTTAATAGAGTATTTTAACCTGTACAATATAAGTGTTACAATATGAAAAATCGTAAAATATCGCTCCTTACATACGATAAATTATTTGTTTTCATTGTTGAATGATTTGTACTAAATTGTATTACAACAAATTTTATTTTTTTGCTGGATTGGTTTTAATTAAAAGAAAAATAATCTACACGGGGGTGTCTAGTGAGGTTGAACTTTTTTATTCTGTTTCATTTTAATACTTAGAAATGAAAATTTATTTCTTACTTCTTAAATTCTTACTTATTTCTTAAATTCTAGTTAACTATTTTTAAAGAAAAATACAATATTTTGCTAAATATGTTAACATGTTAAGTGATAATTAGAATAGTTTTTATTTACTTCAATATACAATAATTTTTTTTAAATTTTCAATACTTTTCGCTTTTATACATTAACAATTTTTTTCTGAAATCTCCTACGCAATCTGGGCCTGAATGGCCGAGTGGCTAGCGCTCTGGCGCTCGGTACCACAGGTTTCGGGTTCGAGTCCCGGCGGTGTCATGGATGTTTGCAGTGATTCGGAATCCACTTTAAACTGTAGGTCCCGGTCTGTTTAGCCTAAAGTGTCCACAAGATGATCGTAGAGCGACAAACCAAACCTACGCAATCTAATTTTTGTGGAGTTTATATATATATATATACCATTATTTATCCTGTAATTAATTAGAAGTTGGAATTTTATTTATTTAATTATCCAACAAAAGGATTAAAGATAAAAGTACATGAGAAATACAGCCAAAATAATAAATTCATTAATGTTTACTTATACCGAATAAGTTAAAAATGATTGTTAACTAAAAATTACACTTAAATAGATTCTCACTAAAAGGAAATTAGTTTCTTCTTCAATAATAAAAGAAAACAAACAGTCTGCTTAATTTTTAATATTCTATACACTTTAATATTTCCAATAAAAATCCATTTCTTTAAGAACATAAAGTTAAAACTTCAGATTTTATATACATTCTTTTTCAAGTATTTAATCGTTTTAGTTATTTTGGTAATGTATATTTACTTAATGTTCTCTTTATGCATTATTTTTTTGTTTACAGTACATAAATGTTTTATGTTTGATATACAAATATTAGCATAATCTAATCACATTTATAGCAATTTTATCTATTCACCACTTAATGAAGTTCTATGTATAATTAATTTTTGCAAATATTTTATAACTAGTCCCCAGACAACTAATTATAGTATTTCTTCAATAATGAAAGAAAAAACAGTCTGCTTAATAATTTTAATATTTGCAATAAAAAATAATTATCATTTTGAATGAAATAAAAATATTCTTTTATTTTTATTTTTTCTTAAGAATTTTTTTATTCATTCAAAATGTAAAGTTGCATTCTTAACTTTTAATTTTCTGTTTAATCATCTTGTTTTAATTATCTTTATCTGTTTATCTTCTGTTTCTTATCTTGTTACTTTTAGTTAATTAGTGAGCAATTTTATGATCTTAAGATTAAAACTCTTTTACATTCAAAATTAAAGTTTTATGTTATTTATAATTTTTCATATATATATATATATATTTATATTATAAGAAAGTTTATCAAAAGAATTTTTTTCAATGAATATGTTTATTGTAAAAATTTAACAGAACTTAACTATTTATTTTAATTTGTTTAACTACATCTAATGCATCAGCAAAAGCATTTATGCGAACGAATTATTTTGAACGAATAATCTTTATTAATAAAAATTATTCGTTCAAAGACATTTCTCGTTGGGAAACTCATTATGAATTTTTTCAATAAATGCAGTTTACTGGAAGTATTTTCTAAAATAAATTTTACTGAATAATTCAATTTACAATACGAAAAAATCTTTGAAATACAGATTAAAGATTAAATTTAAAAAAAAAAAAGTATATATTTTTATGGGATTAGGAATTACATACTTTTTACATTTATTCCAGTTTTATTTTTAAATCTTACTTAAGACCTGTATTAGATTTGAATTTGTAGTTTTATTTTCTATATTTTTCCAATAAAATGCTCTACATTTATGAACGCTTATATAACATTTATTTGACCACAACTATAAAAAAAATGAGCTGATCAGCAAAATTATTATTATTATTATTATTTTGTCAAAAGGAATAGGAAGCAAAATTTAACTCTAAGTATTAGTATATTTAAATTTAAAAGAAATCTACACAATTTAAAAAATTTATTTCTGTTTGGAAAACTGAAGTAATTTGTAAATTCTGTAGGTCCAGAAGGATTTGATAAATCCAGTGTTAATGCGGGCAGAACGTGAAAGAAGACTTAGTTCAAATCCACTGAAGGCGTGCGTTGAAGTTACTGCTTTCAGAAATGAGAAGATTCTATGGTAAAGATGTCATCATATGTAGGTATCTATATCGACAGTGTTGAAAAGTTGATCTGTAAATTCTCATTATTTAGTGAGATATTTTTTTTCTAATGCAGTTGGCAATAGACAGTGATCTTTTATGCCATAGAGGCTGCACAGACGTTACTCACTTTGCACTACCCAGGGGGCGCGTGTGACTTGAAGATAAGCCACAGACGCGGATTAACAATGCCCCCGCAACGCTCTACGATCCTATTAGGATCTGGACTTACGGTTTAAAGTGGATTCCGAACCGCTACAAACACCCATGCCACCGCCGGGATTCGAAAACGATACCTGTGGTACCGAGCGCCAAAGATTGAGGGAGATATTATATATATAATTTAAAACGGGTGAAATAGACTAGTGGATAATTTGTTGAGGTTTCGAACTCAACGTGCTTGATTCGAAAACTAATAAGTGAAGTTGAACCGACTCCGAGAATGAGCGATAAATCTGTAATCCAGAAAGTCTTTCCGTTGAAAGAACAGGATAGTGCAAATCCTGGGATGATGTTCTTGGAATCTTTGTTTCTAATTGCAGTGACGCGGGGCCTGAATGGCCGAGTGGCTAGCATCCGGCGCCCGGTACCACAGGTTTCGGGTTCGAGTCCAGGCGGTGGCATGGATGTGTGTAGTGGTTTGGAATCCACTTTAAACTGTAGGTCCCGGTCCTAGTAGGAGCGTTGCGGGGGCATGGTTACTCCGCGTCCGTGGCTTATCTTCAAGTTACACGCGCCCCCTGAGTAGTGCAAAGTGAGTAACGTCTGTGCAGAATTTGCCTTAAGGCATCCAAGACGTCCATGTCTAAGTGTTTGCCAGCTGCATTAGAAGAAAAAAAATGCAGATGTAGGCATAATCTGTCATATATTTGGCTGTTCCTCAGCTAAAAATGTTTTAGAAATAAACATTATATTTCTATATCTAATCTGTGTTTCATAAACTTAATATTTTTATAACTCTTGAATATTCCACTTATGGTAAGATTTTTGCTGCAACACCGCAAATAATTTTAAATTGCGAAGCTGTTGTAAGTTCTTGATACAGGATAATTAACAAGCATTATTTACTTATTTTCATTTATTTTATTATTTATGTGGGCTTGAGTGGCTGAGTGGCTAGCACTATGGCGCTCAGTACCGCAGGTTTCGGCTTCGAGTCCCGGCGATGCCATGGATGTTTGTAGTGGTTCGGAATCCACTTTAAGCCGTAGGTCCCGGTCTAATAGGATTGTAGAGCGTTGCTGGAGCATTTTTACTCCACGTTCGTGGCTTATCTTCAAGTTACACGCGCCCCCTGGGTAATGCAAAGTGAGTAACGTTTGTGCAGCGCTTGCCTTAAGGCATCCATGACCAAGCTGTATTAGTGTTTGCCAGCTGCATTAGAAATAAAAATTATTTGTTATGTAATATTTTCAGAATTTTATTACGGAATTTTATGTATTTATTTTTATTATACGGCTTTGTGTTGTGTATGTTACGAACAATCAATCAACGCACAATGAGGGAAAAACATATTGTCTACTTTTAAGGGTAATTGCCCTCATTTGCGTGTCGTAGGGGAGAAAACCCATTTTCAGACATTTTTGATGATGGGACATAGGCGACCTGATGGCCAAGTAGCTAGTGCGTTGGCTTTTGGTACTACAGGCTTCACATTTGAATCCCGGCGGTGCCATGGATGTTTGTATTGGTTCGGAATCCACTTTAAATTGTAGGCCCTGATCTTCTGTGACTGTAGAGCATCACAAATCCTAATCAGACTTCTCACCCACATCATTCCCAAACTATAAAAGGGTAACTCTTCTCTATGTACAGTGATGTGGTGTGGTGTAGTAGTAGTAGTCGTTAGGAATCCACTTTAAAATATAAGTACCGGTCTAATTAGCCCTATTGTGTAAAAAAATGTAAATAAATAAATGACCGTAAAGAAGTGATTCTCAAAAGGTCCGTCTTAAAAGACTTGTATGTTTCAGCTAAATATGTGTTCAGATATACAAATAAAGTTAACTAATAAAGAAAAGTTACTAAAAAAAATAATAAAATATACTTACTATGTTTGTCAATTTTCTCATTCAAAGGAGAGCTTTCATTTAGGGATACCGGGATACCGAATACCGGTATTTTGAGCCATTTGTACAATTTTGTAATACCGGTATTCACAAATTTAAATACCGTTTCTTCGGTATTTACTAGAAATTTAGAAATCTTATCTGTGAAATTCATATTTTTATTTGTGAATTTTTATTCAAAATTCTTATCTGTGAAAACAAGGTTGTAGTTGTAAAGATTTCAAGGTTGTAGAAGTGTAATATTTCGATATTTTTTAAATTGGTGAGTTTGTTATTCACATTGTAGTTGTATATCATACTTTAGAGTTCAAAAATATTTTTCAGTTTTATTATATATATATATATAAATATATATATACTCATAATTAATACTCCATAATAAGGAATAAGAATAAAGAACATACAAAAATCAGTTGATTCCGGTTGGCATTCTAGGTTTAATGATAGTACAATTGATGCGTTATGTTTTTTTAAGATCGCATTTCAAAAATTTGTAATAGTACCACAGACTGAATAGTGATATTATTTACACTTTTTTGTGATTTAAATAAATAGGATATTCCTTAATTTTTTTGATTCTTTATATACTATTATAATTTATATGTTACACATTTTTTTTGTGATATTTACATTCTCTAATAAAACTGTCAAATAAAAAATAAAAAATAAAAACCACCTGTGTTTTCTTTTTCTTTTTTTTTTTTTTTTCTAAAATTTATACTACCGATATTAAAACCGGTATCCCGGTATTTAGATCTAAAAAATACCGAATACCGGTATTGAACTTATGGTCCGATATTGCAGTCCCTACTTTCATTATGAACAACTTTTCTAATTCATTTCTTTTCTTCTTCTATTCACATACAAAGTGCCAAACAGGGGTAATGCGCCAAAAAAAAGTTTCTGATAAATTAGAAATGATAACTTCCATACCTGGCTACTATAAACATTAGCGTCTAAGTGATTTTTATATTTAAAAAAATTTCCATGGCAGCCTGTGAGACTCCGCCGTCTGTGGAGTTGATCCTCTAACATCAACTGAAAAAAGAAGAATTAGTACTTATATATACTGGTAATGGATAGAGGATTAAATATAAAGAAATGTTTCTTGAAATCTTTTTTTAAAAAATAGAATGCTTATCAATATCTCGAAAAACTTTGAAAATTTAACTACAATTTTCAACGGCATATGTGAATTAGGATTCTCTACCATCATCACAGTGAAGTGTAAAAAGAGAGGAAGTCTTCAATGCATTGACGAGAAAATGAGAGTTTGCCTTTCATATATATGCACAAGCATTGAAGAAATTGCTAGGACACTTCACTCTTAGGTTCGTCATCAACGTAAAAATGAATAAACTTAAGAAGCATTTTATTATATTTTTTTCACATTATTTTTTATGTAATATTTGACTTAAGTATTATGGTATTTGGTTCGGTTTGACGCTCTACGATCCTTTTGTGCACACTTTGGGCTAATTTGATCAGGACCTACAGTTTAACATGCATTCCGAACCACTACATCACTGTGCCTAGAGCTGAGTTGCCCCTTTACAGTTTGGAAATGATGCGGGTGAGAAGAAGTCTGATTGGGTTCTGTGACGCTGTACGGTTATAGGAGAAAGGGACCTACGGTTTAAAGTGGATTCCTAAAAACTACAAACATCCATGGTTCCACCGGGATTCGAACCTGAAGCCAAGTGGGATGAAAGGCCAGAGCGCTAGCCAATTGACCATCAGGCCGCGGAGTATAATGGCATATTTCTCAGAAAATTGTATACAGTATTTGTATTTGTCTACACTGTGTGAAAAAAGTAGAAGGACAGTCCTTTTTTTGTACAATATGCTTTTATTTTACTGCTTTTGACCTGATTTTTATAGAGAGTTGTTTTGTTAGAGTTTTAATTTACGTTAAGTGAAAGTTAAATGAGATTTTTTTACTTACCATTATTTTAACTTAGAAATGCAATACTTAATAACTTTGGATGTGTGAAAAAAGTAGAAGGACACGTCCAAAAAATCAATTTAGAAGCTGTTGGAAAGTTTATAGGTAAGTGTTTTTTTCTCTTTTAATTCCTTTTTAACAAGAATAAAATATTTAGCTAAAAATTCATAGTTTTTGTTGGTTTTAGGATGCCCAGAGGAATACCCTTAAGTAAGTTTCAGAAGGGCCAAATAGTTGCCTATAAAAATGAAGGCAAAGGTGTGAGAGAGATTGCACGGCAGCTACGAATCAGTCCTAATACTGTTTCGAACTTCATAAGAAACCCTGAAAGTGACAGAAGAAAAAAGAAGACAGGAAGACGAAAAAAACTCACCCAACGTGATCAACAAAAAATCATTCGTGAACTCAAAAAGACTGGTGGAAGTGTCGGCAAGGCACAATTTCAATCAGGAATTACACATGTAACTAAAAGAACTGTCTATAACTACATAAAACGCTCAAAAAAGTTCGTCTTCAAAAAACGGATGCACCATCCGAAGTGGAATGAAGGACACATGAAGAACCGACTGCAGTGGGCTATTGACCACATGTCCTGGAACTCAGAATGGACCTCAGTTATGTTTTCCAATGAGAAAAAATTCAATTTGGATGGTCCAGATGATTATCAGTACTATTGGCACTGTCTTGGTATTGAAGAAGAAACTTATTCTACTCGACAGATGGGAGGAGGTGGTTTAATGGTATGGTTAGCTGTTGGCTATGGAGGCAGGACAAGTTTAGTCTTTCTAAATGGTAGACAGAACCATACAGACTACATCCAGACTCTAAACTCAAATCTTCTCCCGTATGGCACTGAGTTAGGAGGAGATGACTGGATTTTTCAGCAAGATGGAGCATCAATTCACACTGCAAATGGTGTTAAAGATTGGTTTGCAGCAAACAATGTTCGACTTTTACATTGGCCTGCTAAAAGTCCTGATCTCAACATTGTAGAGAACATATGGGCAATGATTGTACGTCGTGTTTACGAGGATGGAAAGCAGTTTGAATCTGTAGCTGAGCTGCAGAAATCATTAAACTTTGTATGGGACAATTTTTGGCAAACAAAAATTCAATCTTTATACAGTTCGATGCCAAATAGGATCTTCGAAGTAATTCGAGCCAACGGGAAAAGAATTCCATATTAATTTATATAGTACACCTCTTTTTTAGAAGTGTCCTTCTACTTTTTTCACTGATCATGAGATTGTCAAAACCAATTTTTTTATTAAGTATACTTTTTTTTAATTGTGTACTTTTTTGTTTTGTCTAGATACAGGTATCTGCATGTAAAAACGTTGTGAATAAATTAATTGTTTAAAAAATGCGTCATTATTCATTTATCAAAAATAATCTAATGTCCTTCTACTTTTTTCACGCAGTGTACAATTATTTGTAGGATTTCAATTTTTTCAAGTTTCTTCAAAAAATCTGAGAAACCATTGCTGTAGAGGGGTAAACCAAACCTTATGATGATAGAGAAGTGGCCATATTTTCATCAATTATCTTGGGAGAAAAATAGCGTCATAAAGGCTATTATAGCGTATAAAGGCTAAAATAGCGTCATAAAGGCTATTTGCCTTTTATGACGAATTTTTTTGCATAAATGTGTTTATCAAAACTTGGCAATTGAAAATACTTTTCATAAACACCTCTCTAACGAGCTGGCTTTTAAAATAAGGAAATTTTAAGTCAACATATAGGCAATTATATTTCATAATTTAAATTCCGAAGTAGTTTTGTGTGTATTTTTTTTTTTTTTTTCATCTGAATAATTTTCAAATGTTTATTTTTATTAAGCATGATAGTTTGAAAACAAATAACATATCTGATTTCAAATAAATATTAAATCACTGCGATAAATAAAAACAAATACGGTTTTGAATTCACAGAAAATGAAATTCATTTCATATTTCATGAAAATAAAACAAAGCGAAACCTTAACTACTTTCTCGAGTCAATTATTTATTTTTTTTACTTGAATCATAAGAAGCTCAATTTTGAACGAAATGAATTATGGGGATAATAAATAAACAAAAGACGAAAATACACTATGAAATAAATAAACATATATTTTCTATTTTAAAAATACACAAGTGCAAGAAATTTCAAGGTGATTGACTTTTTGAGTAGATTGGCATGGAGTTGAAACGTTAATTTAATTAAACGAATCTAGTAATAATGCAAAAAATATCGAATTAATCTAAAACATTTTTAAATTATTGAAATAAAATTAAGCAAATGAAATGCCGATGCAAGTTATTTTGCAAATATAATGCTGATGCAAGATATTTTGCAAACACAGTGCTGGTGTACTACTAGACTACACCACATCACTGTGCCAAAAGCTGAGTTGCCCCTTTACAGTTAGGGAATGATGGGGGTGAGAAATCTGACTGGACTATGTGACGCTCTACGGTCGTAGGAGACCGGGACCTACGGTTTAAAGTGGATTCCAAACCACTACAAATATCCATGGCGCCGCCAGAGACTTTTAATTTAATTAATTTTGTTTTAAGGGTATAGGATATGTAAGTAAAATGACAGTTGGACATTCCTAACCCAAACTGTATAAAGGATTTAAAATTGGAAATAAAATTTACATTATTTTAACACTCAAATTTCGATAAACGAAAAAAACTAATTTAATTAATAGCGTTCTTTTTCCTAATTTATGCTATAGTATAAAAGAAATTGTCTTCGTCATTTTAATCTTTGTGAATTGTGCCGATAGACATTTTTAAGTGAATTTCTCTTCATTGACTAGGGGATTACAGTTCCTACCATTGCATTGCGACTTTAGTTGTTGTTGACGTTAACCCGCTAAGTTTTATATGAATGCCAATGTATAAATTCGGACAGGATAGCTATTACAAGCGCTATGTCTATATTTTCCGAAAAACTGAGTTATATTATTTAAATATAAATTCAATTTCACTTGACAAACTTAAAAGAGCGAAAAAATAAGTTCCTTCAGGTGAAACTGAAGTTTCTGATCGTAATAACCAAATATATATGCTTAAAATTGAATTCTTTTCTTTTTTTAAACTTATAATAAAAGGTGAACAACTTATTCTCGTTGAACATCAGAAGAAAAAAATGGCAACAAAAGATAAATTTGTTCTTACAAGTAAATGGCCCGGACATTTAAAAAATATGCATATGCATTTATGTGGTTTTATTATATATAAATACATTTCATGCAATGGTATTCTACAAACGTAAAGCATATATATTTAATCTTTTATTGACATGTAATGCGAGATCCTTTTTCAACGACTTAAAAAAATGGCGCTTTAACTCTCTGACATTTTGAAATATTTCGGGAAAAAAAGAATTTAAGTATTTTATGCTTGGCTACATCTTTTCCATGAATTGAATGCTTACCTCGCATGATTAGCGCTTATAATGCCTAGTGTTTATTTTGAGAACTAAAATACTCTTCCTAAACATAGTTGTTACAATGTTTCAATTGTGACACTTCGTAAAATGTATCTCTACATAACTTTTCCTTTACAGTTGAATAAAAAAATGTTCTTAAAATGTCCATATGAAAACAGATATAGATTTCAAGGAATTCTTTTTTACTATGGAAATAAATAAATGTAGAAATACTTCATCTTTTTTATTTCCATCTTGTTTTCAAATAAGTTATAAAATAAAATAATCTACGATATTTTTTTTTAGATTTAAACTATTTGTTACGTCGCTTTTAATCACTTTTTTTAAAATTACATTCATATAACGTAGAGTATCCGAGAATTATTGGATGCACAATAAAATTAAGTAAGATAAATCTAGAAGAGATAGAGATAAAATTTCACTAACTAACAATGAAACTGCGGGGCCTGAATGGCGCTCGGTACCACAGGTTTCGGGTTCAAGTCCAGGTGGTGCCATGCATGTTTGTAGAGATTCGGAATCCACTTTAAACCGTAGGTCCCGGTCTAATATGACCGTAGAGCGTTGCGGGGGCATTGTTACTCCGCGTCCATGGCTTATCTTCAAGTTACACGCGCCCCCTGGTGCGCGCCCTCACGCCCAAAGTGAGTAACATCTGTGCAGTGCCTGCCTTAAGGCATCCAAGACCAAGCTGTCTAAATGTTTGCCAGCTGCATTAGAAAGAAAAAAAATCAATGAAACTGCTAATTTCAGTTAATTTCGATGTGCGATTTCTAGACGGTTCGTTGCACTTCTAAGCGATACACGATCTCTAGCTGTGTAACTGCTAGTTATGGAATTTTTAAGTGACTCTAGATTTCATGCCGCGTACTACTGTGCCCAAAAAGTAAGACCAATATTTCTTTTTTTCAAAAACTCTTTATTTATTCTTCCAAATTTATTTCATGGCCTTCAAAGTAATCCCCTACGGACATAATGCACTTATGCCAACGTTTTTTCCAATCCTCAATGCATGCTAAAAAGTCATTGGCCGGGAAAGTGGACGCCGATTCATATTGAATCTCTTCAATCCACTCAAAACGGTGTCCGTGTAGTGGTCTTTTGAGTTTAGGGAATAGCCAAAAGTCGAACGGTGCTAAATCAGGTGAATACGGTGGCTGCGGAACGATATGTGTTTCATTTTTGGCGAAAAAGTCACGAAGAATCAATGCAGTGTGAGCTGGCGCATTATCGTGATGCAAAAACCAAGAGTTGTCTTTCCATAAATGTGGCAAACAACGTATAACACTAAAATAATATTCCTTGTTGACAGTTTGGCCCGGCGGAAGGAATTCGTAATGCACCACATTGCTGTAATCGAAGAAAACAGTCAACAAGACCTTGATTTTTGAGCGACTTTGGCGTCCTCTTTTCGGTCTTGCTTCACCTTTGTCACGATATTCGCTCGATTGATCGGTGGTTTCCGGGTCGTAATAATAAATCCATGTCTCATCTCCAGTTATGATGCATTTCAACTTGTCCTGAGAGTCAGAAAGCATTGTTTCACACACTTCAACGCGACGATGTTTTTCCAAAAAATTCAGTGTTTTCGGTACCAATCGAGATTTGAGGCGTTTGAGGCCCAAAACATCTTTTAAGTTGGAATTGACCGATCCTTTTGAAATTCCAACATCATCAGCAAGGTCTCTAATTGTAAATCGACGGTTTGCAAGCTCTTTACTTTTTTGGACGTGAGCTTCGTCGGTTGAGAATGGTCGACCAGTGGGCTCTTCGTGTCCTCTATCTTCTTTGAACTGTTTTTACCACTTTTAAACATTTCTTTCCGATATAGGAATGCTCACCGAATGCCTTTTGCAACATTTTATACAATTCTGAAAACAAAATTTAATTAAAGTTCTTGCTCAATTAATTCAGATATTTCAAAATCAGTTTTAGCATCTCACAAAAAAAACCAAGCGTAACTGAAACACTAATGAGTATTTTGATGTAAAATTTCACAGAGATGTGAAGGACAGTGCCAACAACATAAAAAAGAAGAAAAAATTGAAATACCATATGCCCGGAAAATTTAAATTGAAAACTGGTCTTATAATTGGACTCAGAAGTAAAATAAAAAGAAAGACTTGGCATACCAAATACAGAGTACCAATGGGAATAAAATCTCCTTATCCTCTTCATCTTAATTCAGAAAATTGAATTTATTGTCTTAGTATTCAACGCGTTCTCTGCCTTCTTTGAACTGTTTATACCACTTCTAAACATTTCTTTCCGATTGCCTTCTGCAACATTCTATACGTTTCCGCAAACAAGATATAATGCAAGTTCTTCGCTCAATTAATTCAGACATTTCAAAAATCGCCTTAATCAGTTTTAGCGTCCCACAAAGCCAAGCGTAACTCAAACACTAATGAATATTTTGACGTGAAATTTCACAAATGTGAAGGACAGTGCCAGCAATCTAAAAAATAAAATAAAATTCCATATGTCCAGGAATTTTAAATTGAAAATTGGTTTTACTTTTTGGGCACAGTAGTATTAACAAATATCTGAGTAGTTATAGAATTTATTTTATGCCATGTATTTTTAAAGTTTTTAATATCAAGTTGCTCATTTTGTCTATAAGGCATTAATGGAGGCATCTAATTTATGCAAATATAATTAGCTATTTTTTTCTCAATCTTGAAAGTAAATGTGTTTTTTAAAAAAATATTTAAAATATTTCCTGCTATTATTCACTGTAATGAACTTTTTATTTAATTTTAATTGAAATTTTTAATTTGTTAATATTGGTTTTCATATGAAAAATTTATTAAATTTGATAAATCGTTATTATATAATTTTTTTATTTACTATAAAATATTTCGTCATTCACAAAGTTTAATTTTTATTCGTTAAAAATTCGAAATCCAACATTAAAAAGGATAAGAGATTTAAAAGCCTAATTTATTATAAAAAAATAATATAATAAATAAGGAATTTGAGAAGAGTTAATAGCAGGAAATATATTATAATGATTTATGTTTGTTTATTAGTCATATGTGTAGAATTTCTCCTTATTTTCGATTCAGTGTTTTAGTGTTTACTGTTTTTAGAATAATGTAATTCTAATTTTGCTAACAATTTGAATATAGATCTCTCTTGATCTTGAGGCCTTAGGCTGAAGTCTAGTTAGCCTATAGGAAAATCCGGCCCTGATTCTACCATTTCGATATGATCATCGTCGTATGGCTCAAACCTTTATTGAAATGATAGTTCAAAGTAGGCGGCGAAGACATTCGCTTTTTCTTTAGGAGTGTAGACCACTTAATTGCTTTCTAATAGGGGTGAAATTCTAGACATTTTTTGTAAAATGATCGTTAATAGCAGAAGAAATGTGAATAAGTTGATTTTGTTTGAGTGCTTAGTGATTCTCAAAGCCATTGCATTCTGTTGTACCAGCATTCAGTAATACAAAAACCAAAACTAACTTCAAATTACTTAAACGCTAGAACATCAGATTCTTTTGACTCGTAAAATTAGAAGGGATCTTTTATCGCTAGTGAACACATTCAAAATAAGGTTAAATAATATCTTAATAACTTCAAAGATATTTCTACTCTTTCAAAAGAAAATTAACTCTCATTTTCACAACGAACGCATTTTATTAACATCAATTTTACATTATACTATACGGGGAAATTCCCGTTTACAATGAAAGTAGAAGTAGTATTTTGGACAGGAAACTCTGGAGTTGAGTTGTATACAATTTCGCTCTAGTACGCGACACTCCCACCTTTTGAGTTTGAAAATTCAGAACTCAAAACTAAATTAAGAGATCAAAGATCAAGTCTCTTGACAGTTTTAATCTCACGTCCCAATCTGGTTTTCTGGTTCAGTACAGGTTGGTTATCGACTTTAGATTTCACAGGATCAGCAATCTTATTTTTTAGATTTTTTTCCGTGGATTGTGAAAGTCTTCTTGTACCTTTCAATGCTCGATGTCGAAGAGGTTCCGAAGAAACTGCATTTATCTCAAGTGAATACAGACGTTGCACCGGACGTAATTTTTCACCACTAGCTGTTTTCACTTTCACTAGACGTGTAACACCATCTTTACCTGGAAAAATCTCAGTGACTCTTCCTAAAGACCAGTAGAGTCTTTTTAGATTTTTATTTTCAATAAGAACTATTTCTCCCACCTTAATGCCATCAGTTTTTCTAATTTTATTCGTATTTTGTCTCAAAGGACCTAAATACTCCAGTCTGAAACGTTTACGTAGATTTTCACGAAGTTTCAACCGATACATGTGTCTCTTTTGAAGACTGGTAGATTCCAAATTGTCAAGATCGGGTACACCACATCCCATTAAGTCTCTCATAAACATAGACGGTGTTAAGGGTTCAAGCTCATTGTCATCTGACACGTATGCGATAGGCCTGGAGTTAATAATGCTTTCACATTCACACAATAGGGAATTTAACACTTCGTACTTCAAGCTTGCTTTACCCAATACTCTTTTAAGAAGATCTTTAACAAGAGCGATAAGACGTTCCCACCATCCTCCCCACCAGGGAGAAGATGGAGGTATAAATTTCCAGATGATTCTACTTACATCCATCAGTAACAACTTGATCCCAGTTAAGCCTTTTTAGAAGGTGTTCGGTTCCCACGAAGTTTTTACCGTTATCTGTATAAATGATAGCCGGTCTCCCTCACCGAGCTATAAATCTTCTTAATGCAAGTAAAAATTTATCAGTAGACATAGAAGAGACAAGTTCCAGATGCACAGCCCGGAATACTGAACTGGTAAATAAAACTATCCATGATTTGCTTCCATCTCTCAAGAAGACTGGTCCAGCCAAATCTATTCCAGTGACTTCAAAACATGAAGCATCCTTGATTCGATCTTCAGGCAGAGGAGCAAACATTACTTCCATATGTCTGGCATTGAATCTTTTGCAAATAACACATTTACGTAAAACCTTTCTAATTGTTTTCCTCGCCTTCAAAATCCAATATTTTTCTCGAAGACTTGCAATTAACGTCTGAATACCACAGTGCAAAAGTTCTTTGTGTTTAGATATAATCAAACTTGTAACAACCGGATGATCTGAAGGAAGAATCACTGGAAACTTGAAATCTTGAGTATCTTCTCGAAATGTTAACCTGGTTTTCATTCTTAATAGTCCATTTTGGTCAACAACATATGGGATATTTTTTAGGCCTTCGTTCTTACCGGAAACAAATGATGTCCTTTGGACAATCAACAGGATTCTTTTTTCTGCTTCTTTCAGTTCGTCAGGAGTAAGTATGTCTGTTACACGACAAGATTTTTCTAGTTTACTGTTTCTGCAAAACCTGATCATCCATGCAGTAACTCGTATCAGCTTCTCAAATGACGAAAATCTTATTAAGAATTCCCTAACGTAATCTGACACAAACAGGGAAGTAACAACTGATTTTTTCTTTTCTGCATTGACGACATTCTTGTCAGGGTATAAATTAGATATGGGCCACAATTCTTCTTCCTCTGTTAACCAGGCTGGACCTTCCCACCATCTTCGAGCTATCAAAGTATTAACTGAACAGCCTCTCGAAGGTAAGTCCGCTGGGTTTAGATTTCCAGGTACATAATTCCACTGAAGAGGTTCACTGCCCGATCTAATTTCCTTGACTCGATTCATCACAAACGTTGCCCATTGTTCACCATTTTTAATCCAGTATAAACAGTTCATCGAATCTGACCAGTAATAAACAGGTATACCACCAAGTTCTTCTAAATCAGTGCAAATAGTTTTGGCAAGCCTCAAGCCGATGCAACAACCCAATAGCTCCAATCTGGAAATGGAAATACTTTTTAGAGGTGCCACTCGTGATCTTGCTGCTACTAAATGACAAGTAACTCCTTGTTGGTTCACAGATCTTAAAAAAATGCAAGTAGCATAGGCTTGTTGACTAGCATCGCAAAATACATGCAAACTATGTTTTCAGTTCTTATGCCCCTGAATCCATCTTGGTATTTCTAGTTTGTTTAACTGATGTAACTGTCTGTCCCATTTTTCAAATTTATGAACAATTTCTTCTGGAAGAATATCATCCCAATTAGCCTTAATTTTCCACGTTTCTTGGAGCAATATTTTTGGAATTAAAGTTATGGGGGCAGTAATTCCAATAGGGTCAAATATTTTGTGACATTTTGAGAGAATATATCTCTTTGTCACTTTTACAGATTCACTCTGCGTGTCATTTCTGACATCAATTTTTAACGTGTCTCTTTCAATGTTCCAAAGAAGACCAAGAACTGGAATGTCTTGTAAGATAGGAGAAGCATTTTGGGATTCATTACAATTGTCTCTTAAGGACTCAAAAGAATTGTGTTGCCAGCCACGTAACTCAAATTTTCCGAGAGCCATGATTTCTCTGGATTCATTTATAAACTTTGTCAAGTCAGCCTCGCTTTTAACACTAGCCACACAATTATCAACATACATAGATTTCTGTAGGTGTTGAGCTGTCATCTTGTAGCAATCAGGAGCTCCATCTAATAGGTGATTCAATGTCGCCCCTAAAAGGAATGGACTTGATTTTATCCCAAACACTACACGGCAATGTCTGTAGATCTTGACAAGATTTGGATCTCCATCTTGCCACCAAAGAAATCGCAGATAATCCTTGTCACTGTCATTCAGCCGAATCTGTAGAAAAGCTTTGCGTATATCGGCGATCACACCATACTTTTCAATACGAAACCTATTTATGAGGGATGGAATAAGTTCCACAAGGTTTGGACCTGTTACTAGGCAGTCATTTAAGGATGGACTTCCTTTGAATTTTGCAGAACCATCGAAGACAGGTCTTATCTTTGTTGTTGAATTGTCTTTTATGACAGGTCGATGAGGAAGATAGTGACACTTAGAATCCATGAGATCTTCACTATTTAACTCTTCAACAATACCTTCCTTCTTCCAATCTTCAAAAACATTTTCATAGTCCCGTAGAATGCCAAGATTTTTAATTCTATCAACTGTATTTTTCAATCTTTTCTCAGAAAGACCTTTGTTCGAAGGTAGTACAGGGTGATCTTCTAACCATGGTAGTGAAACAACATATCTACCATCTTCATTTTGTTTAACAGAATTCAAAAACAGCTTTTCGGTTTCTTTCTCAATTTCCATTTGACTTTGTTTATCTGCAGTATCCAATATTCCAAGAGTGTCCAAACTCCAAAGATCACTAATGCTTTTGTTGTTTACATGTAAAGACAGTACTGTCATATAGCTGTCATTTTTCACTTCATTTTCTAATTTTCCCATAAGAGACCATCCAAGTAGCGTTTCCATTGCCACTAATCCGCAAGATAAATTCACAATTTTTCCAGTAAATAGTTTACCGGCTATATCAGCACCTATCAACAAATGCACTGAAGACGCTGAATCATCGAGACAGGCTTCTTTGTCGCTAAGAAATATTCCCCTTTTTTCAATCTCTTTAGTCCAAGGTCCAGAAATCGCTGTTGGTATATCAATACATATTTTCTCTTGATCATATGCTTCGAAAGAACAGTGATAGTCCTTTTGGAAACTGCTTGCATATACTTTGTACAAATGATGCTTCTGTTTACTCTCTACACCACCAAAAAGATTGTGGATCATATCTTCAGCTCTAATTGGTTCATAACTCATTTTAGAAACAGCTTCCTTAGTTATGTAAGATTTTTGGCTACCTGTGTCAATTAACGCTCTCACAGGAAAACTGCCATCATTACCGTAAAGATATACTACTAAAGTTTGCAGAAGAACATCCGCTGAACAAGTTGGATTCGCCAAGGTGTTGAATTTTTCATTTGAGTTTTCAACAGCTTTGTCGACTAGTTTATCGGAACCAGTGGATACAACCTGATTCAGTTCAGGGCACATAACATTATAATGTCTTCTTTGACACTGGGAACATTTAATTTTGTTTGTACACTGCCTTACCATGTGTCCAGTCTTGAAACATCGATAACAGCATTTCTTCTTGGCCAGCAAAGTTGTTTTTTCTTGTAAATCTAAATTCAAAGCAAGTTTGCAATTTTTACTTTCATGATTCTTTTCGTTGCAAAAGGCACAGTTAGAAGAACTTTGACTTCCAGCAAAAAGCCCGGCAGCAGTGTGCATAGGTTTTTTCAATGTGTAAATTTTAGGATTGTCCTTAACTGAAAAACCTTTCATGGCCAGATTGATTCGTTCTTCTCCTTCTACTTCGTTTTTCAAAAACTGCATTAAATTTTCAAGTCGAGATTCTTCTTTTTTATCATTGAAACTGTTATTCCTTTGCCAGGCTCGGAGAACTTCCTCGGATAAACAAGATTCAACTAAAGGAAAGAGCATAGCAGCATATATTTCAGTTGTTACTCCTAAGCTTTCTAGAGCTCTAAGCTGTGTCTCAATCCGATCGTACAAAGTAGGAAGTTTCACTTTCTGATCCCTAGAGTTCATAGAAATTGTTAGTTTCAAAAGTTCTCGAACATAGAATTCGACAAGTAAGTCATCTTGCCCAAATCGTGATTTTAAAGAGTCTATTGCTTTATGATAATTTTCCTTTGAAGGTGGAAAACTTTCAACTAACTCTCTAGCTCTAGTAGAAGGCAATGTAGCTTGTATCAAATATTGAAGCTTATCAGCCTCGTCAATATTTGGGTCACTATCAATTTTACTAAACTGACCCCAAAATGGCAACCAGTCTTTGATTTCACCAGCAAACTTTTTTAGTTCCAATAACGGCAACTTAAATTTTCTTTTAGAAATACTCTGGACAGAACTAGAGTCATCACTTTCTTCACGGTTATTACTTTTGCTTTTAAAAATAATGTTGATTCTTTTAAATTTCTTATTATATTCATCTGCAGCAAAAGTTTCAGCATCCAAGTCGGCTGGATTCATTTCTGTTTCAAGCAACATTAAGTTCATAATTTCATCATTCAATACACAAAGTTCGTTATAATTTTCGCCAAGTAGGTCAAAATCGGCCAATAAATCAAAATTGTCCGTTAAATTGGCACCATCTTCAGAAATTACATCATTAATAGCGTTATATAAACGTGTAAATGCTGAACGTGCAACAGTTCTTTTCTTTTTAAAATTTTCCATTTTTAAAAGTTCAAAAGTTCTTAAACAAATTCAAAGTACAATAAATCACTTAAATTAAAACTCAAATTCAAAATTCACTTGCCTTTTTCTCACTTATTATCCACATCCAATTATACAAATCCTGTCGCGGACGCCATTAGTTATGTTGTACCAGCATTCAGTAATACAAAAACCAAAACTAACTTCAAATTACTAAAACGCTAGAACATCAGATTCTTTTGACTCGTAAAATTAGAGGGGATCTTTTATCGCTAGTGAACACATTCAAAATAAGGTTAAATAATATCTTAACAACTTCAAAGATATTTCTACTCTTTCACAAGAAAAATAACTCTCATATTCACAACGAACACATTTTATTAACATAAATTTTTACATTATATCATACGGGGAAAATCCCGTTTTACAATGAAAGTAGAAGTAGTATTTTGGACAGGAAAGTCCGGAGTTGAGTTGTATACAATTTCGCTCTAGTACGCGACAGATACTATAATTGGTATTGTTATCGTTTGCTGTCGTGGTTTGATTTGTTGACATGAGGGCCCTCTCAGCACGTCTACGTCGTACCTCAAGCCTACGGGTATTGTTGAGGTTAGATTTTTTTGGTGCCATTTTACTGAAAATGATAATTGAAAAAATACAATACAAATAAAATAAAATCGAGATATAATAATAAATGACTTAAAAAAAAATTCACAATAAAATGTAAACGATTGTTTAAGGTACACGAACACGTTCGAATGAATTTTTTTGAAATTTTTTATCTTTGTACACATTTTTGGATTGAATGTATCTAAAAACTAATGATTTCACATAAAAAAATTTCATTATTATTATTATTTTTATTTTTATAAGCTAAAATAAGGGTAAAAATGGCCAAAACTTGATACTGTTACAAAACATGATAACTCAAAATCAAATCAATATTTTTTAAATTTCTAAGTTTGTACTTGTTTGTACTAACATATTACAGGGAATGGATCTCTGGTAAATTTATATCTTTATTATTTTGTGCTAGTTTAAATGCTGTCGACAAAAAAATTCTTTCAAAATTTGCATGTAATTCCAAGCTTAACAATTAAAATAAAAAATATTTATGTAGCTATAATCATTTCAGAGTTTTATTACCTGTAAACATTTATGAAAAACAAATACAAAGTTTTGTAACATTTGGATCAAAATTACTTGTGTTATGGTGCTTCACATGAAAACAAAAAGCATAAAAATTCATTCTGAGAAAAAGCTAAAAACAACATTTAATTGGAGATATTACTTTTAAAAATGTTGTAAATATATTAAAATGCCATTGAATTATCAAGTTCATAGTCTTATTTATTAAAAAATATAGTTTTATTTTTTCTTAAAGCTCTAAATATTTTCTGAGCTTTGTTTTGAAAAAGTTAAAATTTGCTCGACAAAAATTTTTTTTACAACTTCCTTCTATTTGCAAAGGCTTTTTAATATGAAATGACCTGGATTTAAAATATTTAGCCTTTTTTCAAGTGTTTTGATTAAATACATTCAAAAGCTTTGAATTTCACATAAAAATATCAACTTTAACTATTTTTTATACAATTTATTCCTTAAAATATGGATAAACATTGCAAAAATGTGATATTGTTGCAAAACTTGATAATTCAAAAATAAATAAAACATGAATAGCTTTTTCCTTTGCAAGTATTTTTATGCTGGGAATATCCTTATGTAGGTAATATACTGTTTTCAAATTTATATCTTAATTATTTATACATTTTTGTATGCTTAAAGTTTGTCGACACAAATTTTTTTTACATATTTACAAAAATTCTTAGTTTAAAAACTGAAATAAAAATAATTTATGAATTTAGGTTAATTTCCATGTTCTATTCCTTTCATACATTTAAAGAAAACTTTTACATGAAGTTTCAAAGCATTTAAATAAAAATATATGGGTATTATGATGTTTTGAAGGAACACAAAATGCATAAAAATTCAAATAAGAAATAATTAAAACCAACTTCTAAATGTAAATAAAAACAAATGTACATACATAAAAATGTTATTAAGCTTTAAATTGTCCTTTATTAATATAAAAACTTATTTATTTGTTTTGTTTTCTTTAAATAACTTCCAACTTAAAAGTATCATTTATCAATTTTTCTTCGACAATATTTAAATCACTCAAATTTATAACTCAAATTCTTTGTTTTTCAAATAACAAAAGTTTTTTTTAAAAAAATGTCCTTGATTTTCAACTTGCAACTATTATAATATCTTTTATAAAATTTTAATGTTATCATTATATCATATAATTGCAGAGTGTACTTCATTTTCACACTTTTCAAAAAATCCCTAAAATTCATCATCTTTCTTTAAAATTATATTGTCTATATTATATTATCTTGTAGATCACATTTCATTTTAGAATTCTTAATCAAATACAACACATGTTGACAAACTTTAAGCATAGAAAAGTTCAATGTTTTGATTCACAACTTTTCATTCCATATATTTTATTCCAATTCAAATTCAAACTTAGAAAATAAAAAAAATATTGATAATCAAATCAGGTAATACTTACATACATTTGATTTATTTCGCATAGAAATAATATAAATTTCATACATTATAATTTTCACAAAATTTAAAGTAGTACATAAAACAATAATATTCAGAACATGAGAATTTTACGGTTATGTAGTACAGCCATCGAGACACGGCGCCATCTAAAAATAGTCATTATATTGTTCGAAAAAAAAAACACTACATTGTTGCCACTACATTGGTCTGCCAAAGAAATTAAAAAAAAGATTTAGGGGTGGACCCCCCTTATCACTTAGGGGTTTAAAAAATAGATTACGACCGATTCGCAGACCTACCAAATATGCACAAAAATTTTCATAAGAATCGGTCAAGCCGTTTCGGAGGAGTTTGGCAACAAACACTGTGACACGAGAATTTTATATATTAGATATCTTCATATATTCTTCTTCACTTATTATTATTATTATTCAAACATTATCATTATTATTCATGTATTTTTATATTATTATGTGACATATTCTTCTTCTTCACCTATTATTCGCAGATTATTATTATTATTCATTTCTATATTATTATATCACATATTCTTCTTCTTCACTTTTTATTCACACATTATTATTAGTATTCATGCCTTACTCTATATTATTATATCTTCACGTATTATTCATACATTATTATTATTATTCATGTATTGTTCTATAATATTATATCTTCATATATTCTTCTTCACATATTATTATTATTATTCATGAATTATTCTATAATATTATATCTTCACATATTCATATCTTTAATTTCTTTCCGACCCAGTAAATTTCGTTGTAAAAAAAAAAAAAAAAGAACGCAGGGGTGCAGAGGAGGGTGGAGAAGAATGGAAGGGGAATTTAATATTGCATGTGCGAGCCCCGAACGTCTTTTTAATGACCTGCAGGCATCGGACAACACTAAATAATGCAAAGAGATGATTTAGGAACTCACCTTGCCTCGTTTTCCCCCTCTTTTTTTTTTTCTGCTCGCATCATAAGTTATTATGCACTTCATAATTACAGACCATGAGTGGCATGCACAAAAGCACAAAAATGAAAAAAAAGAGAACCTCTTTGACTACCTTTAAAGTCTCTTAAAACTTTTAATTATTTACTTGATTACGGGAGAAAAAGAATAAAAAAAAAAAGATGCACACACACAGATGCGCCTGCTGGAAAACTCGTTAGGTTGCGAGCGGCAAAAAGCAAAAATAGAGAGAAAGGAGGTGAGAAAATGTTAGAAGGGGGCAGAATTTTCATGGGTATTTGCGGAGACGAGATTGAAAAATGACGTGTTGTAATTCGAATGAGTTTAATTAACTTTTAATGTGCATCAATAGGAGGCCCCTTTTTTTTTTTTCTTTGTGTTTACGATCTACCGATAAGGCTTATCTAATTTGATGTCCAGTGGTAACAGGCAGCCCGACTCGTGCCTCAATGGCAAGTAGGGTGAAGGAGGCCCAGATCTGAATCTGTTGATGGTGTCCATTGCAGACACTGCTTTAGGGAACGAGGAGACTTGTGACAATGTGTGTAAAGTACCTAGCATCGGTCAGATTAATTTATAAAATTTCCCGAGTTTTCTACCGTACGACAAGCAGCATCCTCCTGGAAAGGTATGTCCATCCCCGCATTCCTCATCAGTGCGTTGTAACAGAACATATTTTCTTGCCAATAGTTTGATTTTTGAATATGCCTATCCATAAAGATACATCTTAAACATGCTTTTACAATTTAACCTTTCATAGTTTCTACTGTTGTTCTCATTGTGTTGTTTCTTATCCCACTTGGTAGGCAGCTAGACCAAGCCCTCGAATCCGTATGGACTCATGGTTGAACGGAAAGCGGCAGCCAACTTTTGTTGTGACGGAGCACCCCTAGATAGAAGTCTAACTCGGCTTCGTGATGATGAATTTTTACGGGATAGGCTGTCAGCCCTACGACTAACGCTCTACAGTCATATCAGACCGGAACCTATGGCTTAAAGTGGATTCCGAACCACTACAAGCATCCATGACACCCCCGGGACGTAAACCCGAAACCTGTGGCACCCAGCACCACAGCGCTGGACACTCGGCCATTCAGGCCCATGTTATTACACATTATTATTACTATTCACATATTATTCACACATTATTGATGAGTATACTTATATTGATGAATATAAATTTCATTGTCATTTTGTCTCTAACATCTCTTCATTATAAAGGATAAGTAATGAAAAATATACTAAAAGAAAGAAAAATCAGCAGATTATTTGATTTTCAGAACATTATTCTGTCAACAGACTATTCACTGACCTGAGATCGTCTCTAAAAAGGGAAATACATAAAAAATTACAGGATTACCTAAGGAATCTATAAGACTATAAAAATATTGTAACTCGCAATTCAAAATGAACACTTTTAAGGAGTCACATCTTTCTTTAAGCATGAGGGAAAGACATTCCGACCTACCGATTTATCGGACTCACTTACGAAATAACTTTCGGTTCGGCTTGTTTGTTGGTTTTAAAAACAATTTCTGTATTCAATACCCAACACGATATCCAGAATGCTTCTGCAGCTCACAATGTGTCCATGCATAAAGATTAATTTTAAGTGTGTGTGTTTTAAATGTAGTGTGCATTTTGAAAAAGTGGACCTGAATGGCCGAGTAGCTAGCGCACTGGTGCTCGGTACCACAGGTTTCGGGTTCGAGTCCCGGCGGTGCCATGGATGTTTGTAGTGGTTCGGAATCCACTTTAAAACCTGGGTCCCGGTCTAATAGGATCGTAGAGCAATGCGGTGCATTGTTACTCCGCGTCCGTGGCTTATCTTCAAGTTACACGCGTCCCCTGGGTCATGCAAAGTGAGTAACGTCTGTGCAGCGCTTGCCTTAAGGCATCCAAGACCAAGCTCTCTAAGTGTTTGCCAGCTGCATTAGAAAAAAACAATATCGAAAAAGTTTGTGTCTATTCATTCTCGAAAATGAGTTATAACAATGACCTCAAATTATAATATTTTTTATTATTCTAATGCAGCAGGCAAACACTTAGACAGCTTTGTCTTGGATGCCTTAAGGCACAGACGTTACTCACTTTGCATTACCCAGGGGGCGCGTGTCACTTGAAGATAAGCCACGGACGCGGAGTAACAATGCCCCCGCATTGCTCTACGATCCTATGAGACCGGGACCTACGGTTTTAAAGTGGATTCCAAACCATTACAAACATCCATGGCACCGCCGGGACTCGAACCCGAAACCTGTGGTATCGAGCGCCAGAGCACTAGCCACTCGGCCATTCAGGTCCCTCCAATTATAATATAAATGTATTTAGAAAAAGCCACAGACCACTTTTTAGAATTATAAACCAATTTTGCGTGAATGCAAGCTCTAAATTATTATTATTATTAATATTATTATTATTTTAGGGGTGAACTACGATTAGTGATCCACATATTCTATCATTAAAAATAATAACACTTTCATTCTGGTAGTTATTGAATGAATAAACAATCTCTACAAACCTTATAGCACTCAGGCCGGATGAAAATACTGAACAAAATAGTTCATACGGGTGAAAAACTTGAATAAATAAAACAATTTTGTAGAAATAGCCGAAATAAAAAATAAACTACAAATTTAAATAGAACAAAGAGGCGAGAAAATAAATATTCATCATAGAATATACTATTTTTGTTATTCATACTTTTTTAAAAAAAGTATTTCAACTAGTAAATAATAAATTTGCTTATAAATTTTGCATTTGCAGGTTTTTTACATTGTTATGGGTATGAATTAATGTAAAAACTCGGGTTTGAAATAAGATCAAAATATTTATTTTTTAAACTTTCCCTTGATGATAGAGTTTATGATGCGAATTATAAATTAATTTATTTAATATGTTTATTATTTAACGATTTGGCGACTATTTCTTTTTTAAGAAAGACGAAATTTTCTTAGAAATAATTTTTCGAATTCATTTGTAATTTATTTTATTTTATAATATACATTTCTTTTAATCTTAGTATTTTAGAGCGAAACTAAAGATTTATAAAATTACACAAACTATTTCTTAATCAAAACAATCGTTTTTTTCAATTCCTTCTATTAGCTCACACTCTCCCTATATATATCTTGCTCAAATTTTCAGTCGTTCATAAAATACTTTTTATTCATCCACTCAAGTTCAAATACATTTTTTTTGAACTTGTAGGGGATGACACTTGATGTTAATGCAGTTTTTTCAAATATTAATTCAGTAATTAAATTTAATTAATCAATTTTAGTTTTTTTTAGATTTAAGTTGCATATATCTACCAATAGATGGCACCAGATAAACTTAAAAAATGAATGAAAATTATTTGTAAAGGACTTTCTGTATTATAGTGAAAAAAAGGAGGAATTGACTTAAAAAATTTTTTTATATTGTTTTTTTACTATTTAAAAAATTAAAAATTAAAAATAATGCTTAGATCAGTAGTCTCTTAAGTGTAGCACTTGCGAGTATATCATGTGAGTAAAAGATTACCTCATGGGTCTTTGTGCCTAGATTCATAAATGCATCGATATCTAATAGACAAAATAAATTTTTCCCCTCCACTCGAATTTAAAGAAAAAGAAGATATATTATAGTTCAATCACGATTGATTAGAAAGGTAAATATCCGATTTAAAAACGGAAACGAACGAATCGATTACTTATTAGGGATATGACTCAGATATACACCGAAAAAAAATTAGAAAAAAATGTTTAATAGTTATTGTGGTATTTTTCATCTAATTTTTTTTTTTGATGTAATGCAATTTAAGATTTTAATTATTAAAGATTATAATAATTTTTTTGGTTGTCTGATATGGCCAATTGGCTAGCATTTTGGCCTTTAGTACCCCTGACGGTGTACCTCATAATCTTTTCTATACAGAAGGTTACAATCAGTTCATTTGGCATCGTCATCACAATCATCATTTTGGCCTTTTGTGCCCCTGGCGGTGTACATCATAATCTTTTCTATACAGAAGGTTACAATCAGTTCATTTGGCGTCGTCATCGCAATCATCATTTTGGCCTTTAGTACCCCTGGCGGTGTACATCATAATCTTTTCTATACAGAAGGATACAATCAGTTCATTTGGCGTCGTCATCGCAATCATCATTTTGGCCTTTAGTACCCCTGGCGGTGTACATCATAATCTTTTCTATACAGAAGGTTACAATCAGTTCATTTGGCATCGTCATCGCAATCATCATTTTGGCCTTTTGTGCCCCTGGCGGTGTACATCATAATCTTTTCTATACAGAAGGTTACAATCAGTTCATTTGGCGTCGTCATCGCAATCATCATTTTGGCCTTTGTACCCCTGGCGGTGTACATCATAATCTTTTCTATATAGAAGGTTACAATCAGTTCATTTGGCGTCGTCATCGCAATCATCATTTTTGGCCTTTAGTACCCCTGGCGGTGTACATCATAATCTTTTCTATACAGAAGGTTACAATCAGTTCATTTGGCGTCGTCATCGCAATCATCATTTTGGCCTTTAGTACCCCTGGCGGTGTACATCATAATCTTTTCTATACAGAAGGTTACAATCAGTTCATTTGGCGTCGTCATCGCAATCATCATTTTGGCCTTTAGTACCCCTGGCGGTGTACATCATAATCTTTTCTGTACAGAAGGTTACAATCAGTTCATTTGGCGTCGTCATCGCAATCATCATTTTGGCCTTTAGTACCCCTGGCGGTGTACATCATAATCTTTTCTATACAGAAGGTTACAATCAGTTCATTTGGCGTCGTCATCGCAATCATCATTTTGGCCTTTAGTACCCTGGCGGTGTACATCATAATCTTTTTCTGTACAGAAGGTTACAATCAGTTCATTTGGCGTCGTCATCGCAATCATCATTTTGGCCTTTAGTACCCCTGGCGGTGTACATCATAATCTTTTCTATACAGAAGGTTACAATCAGTTCATTTGGCGTCGTCATCGCAATCATCATTTTGGCCTTTAGTACCCCTGGCGGTGTACATCATAATCTTTTTCTGTACAGAAGGTTACAATCAGTTCATTTGGCGTCGTCATCGCAATCATCATTTTGGCCTTTAGTACCCCTGGCGGTGTACATCATAATCTTTTCTATACAGAAGGTTACAATCAGTTCATTTGGCGTCGTCATCGCAATCATCATTTTGGCCTTTAGTACCCCTGGCGGTGTACATCATAATCTTTTCTATACAGAAGGTTACAATCAGTTCATTTGGCGTCGTCATCGCAATCATCATTTTGGCCTTTAGTACCCTGGCGGTGTACATCATAATCTTTTCTGTACAGAAGGTTACAATAAGTTCATTTGGAATCGTCCTCGCAATCATCATTTTGGCCTTTAGTACCCCTGGCGGTGTACATCATAATCTTTTCTATACAGAAGGATACAATCAGTTCATTTGGCGTCGTCATCGCAATCATCATTTTGGCCTTTAGTACCCCTGGCGGTGTACATCATAATCTTTTCTATACAGAAGGTTACAATCAGTTCATTTGGCGTCGTCATCGCAATCATCATTTTGGCCTTTTGTGCCCCTGGCGGTGTACATCATAATCTTTTCTATACAGAAGGTTACAATCAGTTCATTTGGCGTCGTCATCGCAATCATCATTTTGGCCTTTAGTACCCCTGGCGGTGTACATCATAATCTTTTCTATATAGAAGGTTACAATCAGTTCATTTGGCGTCGTCATCGCAATCATCATTTTGGCCTTTAGTACCCCTGGCGGTGTACATCATAATCTTTTCTATACAGAAGGTTACAATCAGTTCATTTGGCGTCGTCATCGCAATCATCATTTTGGCCTTTAGTACCCCTGGCGGTGTACATCATAATCTTTTCTATACAGAAGGTTACAATCAGTTCATTTGGCGTCGTCATCGCAATCATCATTTTGGCCTTTAGTACCCCTGGCGGTGTACATCATAATCTTTTTCTGTACAGAAGGTTACAATCAGTTCATTTGGCGTCGTCATCGCAATCATCATTTTTGGCCTTTAGTACCCTGGCGGTGTACATCATAATCTTTTCTATACAGAAGGTTACAATCAGTTCGTTTGGCGTCGTCATCGCAATCATCATTTTGGCCTTTAGTACCCTGGCGGTGAACATCATAATCTTTTCTGTACAGAAGGTTACAATCAGTTCATTTGGCGTCGTCATCGCAATCATCATTTTGGCCTTTAGTACCCCTGGCGGTGTACATCATAATCTTTTCTATACAGAAGGTTACAATCAGTTCATTTGGCGTCGTCATCGCAATCATCATTTTGGCCTTTAGTACCCCTGGCGGTGTACATCATAATCTTTTCTATATAGAAGGTTACAATCAGTTCATTTGGCGTCGTCATCGCAATCATCATTTTGGCCTTTAGTACCCTGGCGGTGTACATCATAATCTTTTCTATACAGAAGGTTACAATCAGTTCATTTGGCGTCGTCATCGCAATCATCATTTTGGCCTTTAGTACCCTGGCGGTGTACATCATAATCTTTTCTATACAGAAGGTTACAATCAGTTCATTTGGCGTCGTCATCGCAATCATCATTTTGGCCTTTAGTACCCCTGGCGGTGTACATCATAATCTTTTCTGTACAGAAGGTTACAATCAGTTCATTTGGCATCGTCATCGCAATCGTCATTTTGGCCTTTAGTACCCCTGGAGGTGTGCATCATAATCTTTTATGTACAGAAGGTTACAATCAGTTCATTTGGAATCGTCATCGAAATCATCATTTTGGCCTTTAGTACCCCTGTCGGTGTACATCATAATCTTTTCTATATAGAAGGTTACAATCAGTGGTTTTAAGTAAACTTCTATAAAAAACACCCTACAGCTAAAACGGGTGAACTGATTGTAACCACATTTAGTATATAGACTTTCTATATACTTATTGCGCTGAAGGAATTTCGAAAACAATTTAGTCCGAAAATGCCCGCTAGGTGACGTTTTTCACGGAAAAAACATTAAATTTACCATGCATTCCGTGTGGGACCAACACGGAATGCATAAAGAATTTGAGCAATTCAAAACAAGATTTATAAGTAATAACATATAAAACAGAGAAACGCCATCTGTTCTAGGGAAAAAAAAATTTTTTTGGGGATGTGCATGCGTGTAAAAAAGAGGAAGCGTTAAGCAAAACAAGTCTGGATATAAAATATTTGCAGCAGAAGTTGTCTTTAATTTCGACATTTTCCGGCTGTCACGATGATGGTATCTTTAGCTGAATGTACGTTATTGATAAAGCTGTTTTACGAAAACACGCATAATGCTTCTGATGTGGTTTTTGAATTTTGTCGTATAAAGACACTACGTCGTGGACCAGGGATGGGCAAACTTTTTCTGTCGTGGGCCAAAAATCGAAAAGAAAAAGTTTGGCTCGCCAAGATAAATTTTTTCTAAAATTTTAAAAACAATATACATGTATTACAATTTAAATATGTTAATGAGATGAATGAAGTTGCGATTTCATTTTTAAAAATTCCTTATATTGAGGTTAGAAGTGAGATGTACTGATTCTAAGGAACGAGGCTAAATGCTCATCTGTCAGTTCTATTTTTGAAATAATTCTTTCTAAGGTTCATAGTTGAAAACACTTGTTCACATATATAAGATGAAGCAAACACAGCACTGATTTCCTGGGCGTGAGATATTAAATTATATATTAAATTTGGGAAGATTAAATTTGGGAAATTGACTTCCGATAAAGATTTGTAAAACTCTACCAATCTACAGCTATAACTAACAAAGAACTTCCGCTTTTAACTCTTTACCGATTGAAAAATATTACTTTACCGATATTTCCGTCGATTTATGTTTTGTAGAACAAAAATAGCGAAAGTAAAAAGATCATCAGTCCTTTGAAAAAAGGAAGAAAAAAGATAATATTTAATCATAGTAGAAAAGGAGATGGATACATAATATATAAATATATATTTCTTTTAACATGTCTCGGACCGGCAAATTAAAATTCTATCCGCGGGCCGGATAGAACCTTCCGGCGGGCCGTAGTTTGCCCATCCCTGTCGTGGACCAATGTCTACTAAAAGTGTTCTGGCCATGATTGCGAGATTTGGAGAAATCGGGAAATTAGGAGTTCAAGTTGGAAGAGGCCGTAAACCTGACACACTGGCAGTTGTTGATGCCGTCAAGACAGAAACTGAACAGTCATAGACATCTGACTATAGAGGCAGTAGCGCACGCGCAGTGTCTCGTGGGACAGGTTTTCCATATAGTACCGTCCGAAAAGTGTTCCGAAACATAATGCGTTTTTTTTTTTTTTTTTAAAGATCCATCACACTCAATAAATGCTTCATAGAGACAAGTCAACATTCATTCGCAGTTCGTTTTCTCAACAGAAAACTCCACTAAAACGCAATGAAATTCCCTTACATTCTGCAAAATTGATTGTTCGGTGTAGATTCACTGCGACGTTCATCCTTGGGACATATTTTTTTGAGGAAATAATTACATGGTCCTCTCACATATTCTACTATGGGTATTCAGTACCATGACAGGGCCTGAATGGTCGAGTGGCTAGCGCTCTGGCACTCGGTACTCCAGGTTTCGGGTTCGAGTCCCGTCGGTGCCATGGATGTTTGTATTGGTTCGGAATCCACTTTAAGGCGTAGGTCCCGGTCTCCTATGACTGTAAGAGCATTACGGAGCAAAAGTCAGATTTTTACCTACTGATGCTCCATCACAACAGAAGCTGCCTCCTTCCCCTTCAACTATGAGTCCATACGGGTTCGTGGGCTGGTCTAGATTAGATATCTACCAAGTGGGATAAGTAACAACAACAAGTACCATGACATGCTGCTGACATTTGATGTACCGCAGCACAGGCAGTGCCATACATAGACCATTTTCATTCATGATGGTGCGCCTTCTCCCATGTCTATAGATTTTTGATGGCACTTTTGCATCAATACCTCAAGGATGAACTTGGTATTGATCCCTCCTTTATTAATCTATGGCCAATACGATCGCCCGATCTAAATCCTTGCTTTTTCTAGTTGTGGGATCTTTTAAAGAACTTTATTCATGTGTGAAGCATCGCAACTGATCAGTTATGATCTGCTGTGGAACACACAGTCCATCACCTTGAAATATTGCAAGCGGGTAAGGTGGTCACATTCAGCCCTTTCATTACATCGTCCATGGACACGATTGAAAACTGCTCCTCTCGTGACAGGGGCAACTGTTATTCGTTTCCTTACCTTTATTTAATGTGAATCAATGGCAAGGTGATCAAAAACCAGCCAATAAATGCTGAAATTGTTTATGTATTTTATGTTGGTCTTTTAGTTTGTTAAATGTTTTTCAATGAAAATGCCCCCTAATGGACATTTTTTGAAATCTTTTTTACTTGTTTAAACCTGTTTAATCTTTTTTACCTGTTTTTCACCTGGTTAAGTACCTGAGCGTATAGTCTGTATACCAAATATGGTTCTCTTGGTTTAATTTTTTTTTTTCTAATGCAGCTGGCAAATAGACCGTGATATTTTTATGCCGTAAGGGCTGCACCGACGTTACTCACTTTGCACTATCCAGGGGGCGCGTGTAACTTGAGGATAAGTTACGGATGCGGAGTAACAATGCCCCCGCAAAGCTCTACGATCCTATTAGGACCGTGCCCTACGGTTTAAAGTGGATTCCGAACCACTACAAACACCCATGGCAACGCCGGGATTTGAACCCGATATCTGTGGTACCGGACGCCAGAGCGCTAGTCACTCGGCCATCAGGCCCCATTAGAAAAAAAAAAATGTTTTAATTGTAAGTTGTTGTTTATAGGGGAAGTTGAATTATAATCATCCTGTACGATACTATAGATTCTGGTGGCTTGCTATGTAATGTGTTTCGAATGAAGACGCTAGTTTCGATACCATTGAAGCAAGCCAAACCGAAATGTAACAAATCTGTCAACTAGAATGTCCTTTCCTTGAGCTTGAGGAGGATGCGAACTCCCATATGCCCTGTTGAGGGAGGTCGTTCCATATTGTGTGTCAATCTAGATGCGATGTTATAGACTGTCCAATGTCTATAAGGGAAAGATATTTCCTTCCAATAGTGACACCAAAGAAACAAGTAATATAAAATTAAAAAAAAATAAAAATAAAAAAATAAAAATAAATTTTAATTGAATTCTTACTTTTTTTTTCACTCTATTGCAGAAAGTTCTTTATAAATAATTTTCATTCATTATTTTAAGTTTATCTGGCGCCATCTATTGGTAGATATATGCAACTTAATTCTAAAAAAAACTAAAATTAATTAATTAAATTTAATTACTGATTTAATATTTGAAAAAACTGTATTAGCATTAAGTATCATCCACTACAAGTTAAAAAAAATGTATTTCATCTTGAGTGGATGAATAAAAAGTATTTGATTAACGATTGAAAATTTGAACAAGATATATATAGGGAGAGTGTGAGCTAATAAATGGAATTGAAAAATGTTCTTGCTTTTGCCTTTCAAAATTTTGTACATATTTCAAGAAAACAAAATTGTATAATTTAATTCAAATAGATTTCAAAAGTAATTTGCAGGAAAAAAATATGCACATTAATTTGTTTACCATGCTATAAAAATTTTCTTATTAAAATGTTTAAAATTGCTTATTAAAGTGTTTTTGTGCTATAATAGAAATAAGAATTTTAAATTTCGTCATAATTATTGAATAAATCAATTTGTCCTTGACGTTGTCCTCCAAGCATTTTTTTTTTGTTTGTATGTTTGAGATTAACTGTTAAAACATTTATAATTTCTTTGTGAGTTAATAAAAGCAATAAAAAAAAATGCTTATTTTTTTTTTGAATTTAAGGAAGTATTTCATTATAAGAAAGTCCTATGAGTTGACGCTTTCCAATAATTTGCGAAATATATATTTTTTTACTATATTAAAATTATTTTGAAAGAAGCATTACAAATTTTTTTCCTTACTAAAAATTGGGAAAGTTTAATAAAAAAAATCAATTATATCATTTTAAATCATCTTTTTAATATTAAATAAAATTAAAATTAACTATAACCAATTTATATTAAAGAGAACATGAAATTGAATTATATAATCAAATTAAATCAAATATAGTGCGATTATAATTAAATCATACAATAATCTAAATTATTACTATTATTTATTATTTGAGAAAAAAAAATAAAATGAAATAAAAAAGACGTATTACATATAACATAAAAATTATAAATAAAATTAGAAGTAAAAAACAAAAAATGTTATAAAAGTAATTTTAATAATTTTTTACATGTAAAATAAAAATTACATGCATATGAATATATACATACGTGTTTACATATAAAATAAAAATTATATATAAAATAAAAGTAAAAATAAAAATTGTTATAAAAGTAATCTTAATAATTTTTTTAAATTATTAAGATTACTTTTATAACAATTTTTTACATATGAAATAAAAATTGTATATAAAATATAAGTAAAAAAAAAATTTTTATAAGAGTAATTTTAATAATTTTTTATATATAAAATAAAAATTGCATATAAAATAAAAGTAAAAAAAAATTGTTATAAAAGTAATCTTAATAATTTTTTACATATAAAATAAAAATTGTATATAAAATATAAGAAAAAAAAATTGTTATAAAAGTAATTTTAATAATTTTTTTAATATAAAATGAAAATTGTATATAAAATAAAAGAAAAAAAAATGTTATAAAAGTAATTTTCACAATTTTTATACGTTAAAAGAAATTGTTTTTTTTTTAACCCTAATAAACAAGTATTAATAAAAATATATATCTCTTACATTTGATATATATTTTATTCTAAGATGGTACATTTATATTCTTTCTCGCATCCTGAATATTTTTATATTATTAACAAAAAAACATTGAATAAGAAAGTGTGAAAGCGACGGCAAGACGGGCAATCATATTCTATTAACCTGTCTTCCACTTCTTATCTCGCCGAATACGAAGGCAGGACATTTTTCCACTTTTCGTGCAGACGCACAACTTTTTAAATCGCATATTTCAACAAAGTTAAACTTTTATTCTTTTTTATCCATCTACATTTTCATTCTTTGGCGGTCACGAATATTCGTGTATTAAAGTTTCTCCCCCTATTCTTTTTTTTGTGGCAGGTAAAAAAGAACGAAACTAGTATTCTGCTCTTCCGAACACGAACTGAACCAACAGAACCTGGCGCTCCAATTAAACGCCAACGCAACTGCCAAAGTGTGGCAACCCTTGAAGGTCTGGCGCGAAAAAAACTCCCAAACTAAAGCCGTGTGGTATTGACCTGATGGCGATTCACCGCCATGTCTCGATCGCCACACAAGAGGCAGCGTTGCCTGTCTACTTCACAAGCTGTTGTAGCGTGCGCTTGAACGCCGTGTTGTTTTACACGTTTTGAAAAGGAAAACTTTCTTCGATTCGTTCTTTTTTTTTTTTTTTTTGGAAAAACGTGTTGGATTAACATCATGCGCCATGGAGCGGTTGGAAAAAATGACATGCGAGTAAGTATATCTTCCCACTCATAACAAATTTTCAGCCTGCCGTAATTTGTTTACTGTCAAAAACTTTACTGCGAAGCTTTTTTTGAGGGAAAAAGTTCTGTTGCTAAACGCTGCCGCAATAGAAACGAAAGCGCGTTGCTACTATTTATTGACGAGAATCCGGCTTTTGTTTACAACTGACAGAAGCAACCATTCTTACCTTTCTGTGTTCGTCAGATTTGCAATTAATATTTTTAGATCTACTTTCTCACTGGTATTATAAATTATTATTTGTTTATTTGTATATATATTTAGTTAATAGATGTAGTAGAGGAATTAAGAAAATAATTTTTCGTTTATATTTTCGCGAGTCTTTATTTTACTTCTTGCTTTTTTTATTAAATAATTCAAGTATAATTATTACTAAGAAAATGGCTTTAGAAATTGTTTTTATCTGGTTATGGTTTTGAAATGGCAATATTTTAAAGTCATTGCAAAGTGTATAAAAAAAAAGTCATTGCTGTGAATGTTTTATTTCTAAAAATAATTGGCCAAAAATAGCATTGAAATAATTCGAATGAACAAAACAAATTGCCTTGTATTTTCAATTAAAAAGAAATGTAAATTTAGTAATAACTGTGCATGCATATATAATGATAAACTCTCCATAAGTCAGGATAAACGCTGTTTCGAAAATAATTAACATTCTAATTCAGTTTATTTTCATTTTGAAATGGACAAAACGAATTGTTTTGTACTTTCGATTAGATTATTTATCTATTGGACAAGAAATGTAAATTTAGTATTAACTGAGCATAAGGATATACTTATAAACTCTCTATAAGTTAGGTTAAACTCTGTATCAATAATAATTGAAGTCTTATTTCATGCATTTAATACTGTAAAGCAACAATATTTATAACATAATGCTTAACAAAGGTTGTGTATTATTTAACGTATATTCATTTTCATGACAACGTATGAAATCACGATTAGTATTTAGAGAAACATATAAATTTTTCTTACAACAGAAATAAAATATTTAATTAATTTTATTAAAAAAAAATTTATTATATTCCGGCCGTCATTATAAAAATATATATAGACATCGTTAAAAATGCTTTATTTGAAGTATGACTCGAGCACAAAATGGTTTAAAGTTGTTTATTTAGTGTAAAATTTTTCTGCAATATATATCTTTTCATTGTATATTTTTTTCATAACAGATAAATATATTTAATTAATAATTTTTTATTAAGAAAAAAAAAATTAAATTATTTTGAAGAATAAAATACATTTCTGTGTTGACATTATTACATTTTTAAAACTGTTTTTCGAATGAAAATATTTATAAAAATCGTCTTGAAGTCTCGTTATCTTTATTATATTCTTGAATAATAAAATTAAAGAATAAATTACGGAATTATTTTTATTTTTCCTATAATAGAAAAGTAAAGCAAGAGCGTTAAACGGTTTAATAAAATTTAATTAAATTTCTAAGCAGTTCTTTGAATTTCCTAAATAATATAGTATTAAAAATCATAAACTATTTAAAAGTTAACACTTATATGTTTATCAGGCTCATTTTTGTATTATATGAAGAGTTCATAAAATAGAAACGAATTCTGTAAAAGTTTCTGAAAAAAAAAGGAAAAGTCGTATTTGCATCACGACATAATGCATTGTAATATAAGTTTTATAGATCACATTGTAATACAATATTAAATCACTTCTGTTTTAAATCGAACAACATACACATTTTATGCGAGAAATGATATCAATTAATGTAAAATGGCGAAAAAAAAATGTAAATTCAGTTATAAAACTATAATTAAAACGATTCTTGTAAATAATTTTATATGTAATAAATAAAAATTATTTTAACTTCTTAAATATATTTTGGTAACCTCTTTCATTTACAAAATTTCTTGAATCTAATTAATTCATCAATAAAATTATTGCTTTTTCAGACTAATTCGCAATGATCATAGTATCTTTATTAAAAACTTTTTAAAAAATTATTTATTTTTTTGTATTTAAGAATGTTAATTTATTTGGTTTTCTTAATGTAGAAGTAAATGTTTACCGGAATACCGTACCAAATTAGCCGAATAATTGTAAATTTAAGCCAAAAAGAAAATATTTCCGATACTTTAGGATGTAATCAAAACTTTTCGATTGCTAAATATAAATAGAATATTATTTATTTAAACCAGTTAACTTTCTATTCAAAAGATCTATTTATGATCTGCATCAATATTTTATATTTGTTAAAGTTTAATGTTGATAAACAAAAACTCCGGGTTTCAAAGCTTTTAATCCTTTTCAACTGTCTGCGGTATTTGCAAACTTCAAAATATATTTTAGCTATATTTATATAATGCTTTATTTAAGAATAATTATAGTATGTATTTGACTGATTTCTACTTATTATGTTTTTATTTATTATATTGTTTTAATGTATGTTTTTACCCATAAAATTTTGAGTATTGTTTTGAGCGACGGGGTTTTTTCGTGTCGATGATCACTTTCATTTTTATTAATTTCTTTCAATAAATTTATTTCACGAACTAATAATTAAACAAGTAATATAAAAAAAAAAATTTTAAAGTCATTTCCCACTTTTTTTTCACTCTATTACAGAAAAGTCCTTTATAAATAATTTTCAATAATTTTTTTAAGTAAATCTGGCACCATCTATTTTAGATATTTGCAACTTAAATCCACAAAAAACTGAAATTAATTAATTAAATTTAATTAATATTTGAAATATATTTGAAAAAACTGTATTAACATCCAGTGTCATCCACTACAAGTTAAAAAAAAAATGTATTTGAACTTGAGTGGATGAATAAAAAGTATTTTATGAACGATTGAAAATTTGAGCAAGATATATATAGGGAGAGTGTGAGCTAATAGAAGGAATTGAATAACGTAAAATTGTTTTAAAATATCGTCTGGTAAAAGCAAACATAATTTTATTTCAACAATTAAAAAAAAATAATATTTTTTTAATTGTTGTTATGCGTTTTGTTGTTACATTAAATTCTAAATTATATGGGTAACCCGTATATCAGCCCAGACGGCTATTTTATTTATAATTATTTATTTTATTTTATTTTTTTATTAAATCTTAAGTTTTTTATAAAAAAAACCAATGGAAAAATTAATGTTAATTCACTTTTAAAATTAAAATATTAAATCAATTTTAATAAAAATCATCACTAAAGTTATTTATTAGAATAATTTTTTTCTTACTCTCTAATGTGTATTTCTAAAAATATTATAAAAATAAAATATATTGCTTATATGTTATTAATTTTATTCTTTATTAAATTTTTAATAATTGTTATTCATTTTTAACCTTAACTTTTCCGTCTTAATTGCTTAACATTGAATTAATAACGTTTGTGAATAAGGTATCTAGATCCAGTTGTTAATGATTTCTAATGTAATTTATAAATAATTTGTATTCCTTGGCTGTTTCATTTCGAACTGAAAGTCGAATTTCAAATTGAAAGTTAGAACAAAGTTGATAAATAGAAGTGGTAGTATCATGGTCATAATGTTTGCTACAAAATTAATATTTTACTAATAAAATTATACAGCGGTTTGCATAATAAGACTAATCATTCCCGGAACTCGGTCATTTAAATGTTTAAATTTGTGAATGAGTTGACGTCATGAATGATCAGTTTCTTCATCATCATCATCTTTGAAATGCGAAAGTCTAGGTCAATGCCAGTGAGTAAACTCTGCCACCGAATCTAATGAATGCATAATGACAAGTTGTTGCTTGGGTATTGTGATGCAAATTAAAAGAGTTCAGTAATGCACCTACGCTGATTGTTGGCAAATAACATTGACTTCAGTGTGTCTAAATTCAAATTTCAGGTAACGTTTGTCAATGTTCTGTTATAGTTTAAAGATTAAATATGAATGTGTAGGAAAAGACAGAATGACATGAAAGAATTAATATATGAAATGACAAGTGTTAAAATTTTATATCAGCAAGTTTTTACTATAAAATTTAAAAATTTTAAGAGGAATTTTGAACTTTAAATTGTGATTTTTTTGTTTTGTTACATTGATACTATTCAATGATATCAAATATGAAATATGCTATAAAGTAATTTTTATTTATTTAATTGTTTGTAATATATAATGTAAGTATATTACTCAAAAGTAAAATCTGTTTGGCATCGAATATCATTTGCATTTTTGAAAAAAATATAATTACTGTTTTGTTTTCTAATTTAAAATTATTTATAGACATCAAATTGAATATACTTTTATTATTTATAACGCCAAATAATTTACTCATTCTAATAAAAGTTACTAATTTAGAAAAAGGTTCTAATTTATTTATTAATTACATTAAAAAAGTTACTAATTTAGTAGAATAGCTACAAAAGTACAAAACTTAGAAGAAATTTTAAGACAACCAAATTTTTATCCTTTTAAAAAAAATCGTTTTGAAGTATTAATAATAGATTTTATTTAAATTGAACATTCAAGGGCGATTAATTTGTTTTTTGATTGCTATTCTTTTCGGTGACTCTTAAAAAAAAAATCACTTAATTCCCTAAACTATAAATAATAAAACAAATTCTTGAGTGGAATTTTATCATTCGAAAGCAAACAGGTTTAGATTACTTTTTGTTATTTGCCAAACTGAGTCTTGACAATATATATATATCGCAATGAATGTAGAAAATATTCGCCCATTTATAATGAAAAACATTTTTTTTATTTTATTTTTTATTTAAAGGGAAGGGGGAATTCGCGGAAATAGTTATGTTTTAATAATTATTTGAACATGTAGTTTTTTAAATGACTAAAATATTTAAACTTTTTTTTTTTTTTTTAAAAAAAAAAAAAAAAAAATCTTTTTTTGTAATACGAAGAATGAAATTTTAATGCAGTAAAAACAGTAATCGTATACTCGGGCCATAAGCAAGGGCTGCACCGCTGTTACTCATTTAGCACTACCCTGGGGGGACGTGTAGCTTGAAGATAGGCTACGGACGCGTGTAACACTACCCCCACAACGCTCTACTATTATGAGACCGGGACCTATGGTTTAAAGTGGATTCGGAACCACTACAAACATACATGACACCGCCGGGGTTCGAACCCGAAACCTGTAGTACCGAGCGTCAGAGTGATCCTCAATGTATATTGAAATATTAAAGAATAATTTATAATCAAGTGCTTCAAAAATGGGACTCAATTTTGATTACGTTTTTATACACAATAATGATCTTAAAGATACAGTGTTAATATTAGACTATGAGGTGTTATATAACACTGCCAAAAATTATTCAATTTTTTATCAAACTTATAAAACCTTTGTGGGATGTTTTAGTTAATAAATTTAAGATTAACATCCATTTCTAGCAAAGATCTAAAATTTGTTTTCAAAAAGAATATAATTCTATTCTGAATTCAGTTATTTCTAGACTCCTCCAATTCACGCCACGAAAAATTATAAAAACCAAAAGATTTTAAATATCTTGATATATCTATCAACTATAATTTTGGTAATATTTGTATAAAAAGTATAATTTATATATTTAGTATAATTTGTAAATTATTTTGTAAATTATTTGTATCAAAATTATTTGTAACAAAGTTTGTAATTATTTTAACAGTACGAATATTTTTTACACTATTAAATAAATTGCTAATCAGACTATTTTTGTTATAAATATGCAAACGATTCATTTCTTTTAATTAAAATGAAATCTAAAATAAATAAATATCCGTATGTGTATTAATCGGTTTTGTTCAAAAATTTTACTTCAAAGATTGAAAATTCAGGCACTTTTTAAATATATAAAAAGATGCATAAATACTTTTATAATAAATATACATAATAATGTATAAATGATTTGTATAAATACTGTTATACACTTAAATTTTCGGTCATTATTATGCATTCTTCTTTCTGTGATCAAAATTTAGTTACTAAATCTTTATCTTTTGCACATGCATCAACGTCTTAGAAAAATTAAAAATCGGTTCTTTTGAATTCATTATATAATTTATATATGTCCCCTTAGTTATTTTTTTTATTTTCAATTACTTGTAATTTTTTATTAAAATATTTATTAAAAAATCTACGTAATCTATTATTAATTGAGTTAGTATTCTTTGTCATAAAAATATCTTGCATTATACATCGCATGTAACTTTTAAAGTAATTTCATTATATTTTTAAATTCATTAATTTCAATTTTTTATTATTAAACCGCTAAAAGTAATTTATATATTTTTGAGAGATGAATTGTGTTTAATGGTTTATCTTGTATCATTCGAAAAAGATTTTCACTAATGGATGTTTTTTCAATAATTAAATTTCTGTTCATTAACAGATGGGTTGCTTTGGAAAAAAAACACGTTAACATTTTGCTATTTGAAGGGAAATTTAGTATTATATTGAAAAACATAGGAAAAGATTAATTCAATTTAAATGATTTAGATATAAATGAAACATAACTTCTTGAGTGTTAGGATTCTATTAAAATTGATTAGATATATTTATTAGACAAGTAGTAGATTTCTATTAAAATCGATTAGATTAATAAATTTTAATACTAATCTAAGAATTAATCAGATTGATTAATAGATTAGTCAATAATTATTAAAATTGATTAAATTGTAATCATTAAAGTAGTAGACAACTATTAAAATTGATTAATAATTAGATAAGTAGATTTCTATTAAAATCGATTAGATTGATTAATTATTAAATAAGTAGTAAGTAATTATTAAAATTGATTAGATTAATTATTAAATAAGTAGTAAGTAATTATTAAAATTGATTAGATTAATTATTAAATAAGTAGTAAGTAATTATTAAAATTGATTAGATTGATTAATCATTAAAGCAATAGATTTCTATTATAATTGATTAATTATTAGATAAGTAATAGATTTATGTTAAAATTGTTGGATTAAATTAATTTTTCTTATTGTAGATTTAACAAATGTTTCATAAAGATATAGAAATTTAAATGTATGTTTATATACTTATTTTCTGTATAAAGAATGGATTTTCATGTTTTATTTTTTCTATATTTTTTTAGATGTTATGGTATGTTTAAAAACATTGCATTTTAAATTCAAAGCTCACAGAAAAATATGGTGGTATATAATATTTTTTTTTCTACAACTGACAAGCTACATTTCACAGTGTGCAAGATTTTCTAGACATATTTACCTAAAAGTCGCCTATGGATTGTTACTGACACGAGTGCGTTATAGTTGAAATAAACGAGTGCAAGAAGTGAAGTGAAGATGCATGTAAAGTTTTACCGGCGGAACTTTTTAAAACGTGTTATGATAATTATTAGATAAGTAATAGATTTCAATTAAAATTGATTGGATTTATTCATTCTTAGATAAGCAGTAGATTTCTATTAAAATTAATTTTTAATTATTTAATGTATATGATAAATTATGTTCAATAAATTTTCGTTTGTAAATCTGTTTTTTTTTTTTTTTTTTTTTAAGAATTCTTAAGAATTAAACATTCTAACAATAATTCATAAAAATACATATAATTATTTAATGAATTTTGCTTCCTGTGTTATATCAGAAATTATTTGGTTAAATGAATTTTTAATAGATTTGATGTTTTAATCTTTCAATAAAGATAGTTAGATTAAAATTATATTATAGTAATATTATTTTATTTTGTATTCAATTATATAAAATATTAATAAAATCTTTTCATTTCATAAATTTACTTTACCGACTCAAAAGTTTTTATTTTTTACATGCAGTTGTCGATTTTAAAGATATATTTTGGAAAAAATTCGTAACTTAGAATTTCTTTTCTTTCCCCCCCTTTTTTTTTATTATATTTTTTGATGATGTGGAATGGCATTATTTAAATTTGAATATAATTATTTTATTTAAAAAGTGGGTTTTGACGTAAACTTTATTGTTTTGCACCTCAAACTTACTTTTAAAAAATTGCCTAACAATTGAGTAGATATATAACTTAATAGTTTTATATATGCACGATGTATTATGAATTATGGATTGTGGTATTATGGTACAATAGCATGCAATTCGTGGACAATTTTCGTTGTAAATTCATGGAATTTTTTTTTCTTGTTTAAAAGAAAAAGAGGGAAATATGTGTATTTGCTCCTATCCATTTCTTCCGATTTGAAGAAAAAAAGAAAATATCACTCAGAATAAATCACTCCATTTCCAAAGAAGAAAGTTGGGAATTCTTAAGATGCGCGCTCGTAGAAATGCACAAGGAAGTTGAAAAATGCAAAGATCCTGTCGAATTTTTTTCCCTGCATTTTTTCCCTTTTTATTTCGAATGCAATGAGATCGGAATCGGCCAGAGAGAGCTCTGCGTTCTGTGAGGCCCTGTCTGGTAAAGTTCTATGTTCTTCTAACGCATACCATTAATATCCGATTTAAATTCGGGGCCATCATCTATTCTGCCATCATAAATGCGTTTCTGCAAAAGATTCTGGTGGAAGGGGAAAAAAAAAAAAGAAAAATCAAACAAGCAAAGGGAAAAAAAGGGTAAAGATTTTAAATTATTTTGATGGAACGCACAGGGGCTTAGATGCTAATGGTTGTGTAGCAGCGGTATTACCACGAAGGGAAAGAAAAAGGGGAAAATCTCTGGTCGACCATTCGTCTTTTTCTTTTTTCCCTCTTTTTATTTTTATTTTTTTGTCCCTTCTTTTTGACATACGCAAAATATCATTTAGGGAAATTGGATTTCCTCGTCTTTTTCTGGATATAACCGTTAAAAGGGACACACAGTTTGGGTTCTTTTAAAATTTTTATAAACCCTTTCAATAATTCCTGTGTCTGCTTCCATTTGAAAGGGGGGCGGGTTCCGAATTGGAAGTGGCATGATGGTTTGTTTTATGCGTTTTGCATTTATTTGATTGGCCAGGTGCCTATATCCTAAAATTGCTCTTAAGAGCAAAAGATAAATAAATGTCGCTGAGGGGATAGGGATAGTATATCATGCGTTTTTAAAATGGTTGTGGCTGTATTATAGGAATGATTAGAAATAGAATCGCTATTTCTGACTATATAATTGTGAAAATGATAAATATGTATAATCAAAATTAAACTGATTCTTACATAATTTTAATTAAAATTGTGGTGTGTAATTAAATTTAATTAAATAAATTAAATACTTAATTGTTAATGTTGGGTATTTAAAATTAACACCAATGAATTCCAGGTTTTATGATTTATTTATTTGCATTTTGATATTCATTAAATTTATTTTTTGAAAGATTATTACATTATTTTATAATGCTAAAATGTTTAAAATTTATATTGTTTAACTATACAAATATTTTGTAAACTTGTTGATTAAAAATCATAATGAAATTCAGCTATATTAAATTAATACTGGACATTTTCAAAACTTATTTTTAAACTTACTAACAAATCTTTTTTTCATTTTGGTCAATTTTAAAACTGTATGGATGGAATTTATTGCGGCCTGTTGGATTTTTTTGTGTTTGCAGCTCAACACCATATTATAAATCGTCATAAGAATGTGCATAAGAAAAACATTTTAAATCCATACAAGTATGCATTTGAAAATTTTTAAAGGAACATCAAGGTTCCAAACAACTTCTAGAAATCAAAGATTATTATGATATTTAACGTTGTTACCAATGCTTTTCGAATCTGAATAGACACAAACAACCCGATCAGGACGCTATTCCTGGTGGCGGAATGGATGTTTGTGATCATTATCTTAGTAATTTTCTTTCCCTCATTTGTTTTGTGCCGTAAAATGATGTTCCGGTTGTGTTAGCCTAAAGTATGCAAAAAAAAAAAAACATAATTTACCGTAGAGCGATTTGGGGAAACTGGAAACCAAAATCAGATATATAGTGGCCTGATGGCTAATTGAGTATCGCACTGGTCGTTGGTGCTATGCAGGTTTTAATTACCCCACCGGGAAATGGATATTTGTTTAAAAAGTTTGAAATTCGCGTTAAACTACTATGCAAAATTCTTTTTCTCATTTATAAATCAAAGTTTTAAAAAATGTTTTTGTTGGCGCTGAAAAAAAAAAAAAGTGACCGTAAAAATGATTGCAATAAACTAAAGAAATCAAAAGTTAAGAGCTGCCTAGTGTCCAGTTGGCTAGCGCTCTGGCCCTTGGTACCACGGGCTTCATGTTCAAATCTTGGATGTTTATTAGTGGTTTGTAATCCACATTAAACTAAGTCCTGGCCTTAATTAGCCCAAAGTGTGCAAAAAATGACCGTAGAGCGACAAACCAAACCATTCACATATATGTATATTCCCTTTGTAAATAAGGACTTAACTCATAAATGGGCTCTTATTAATTTTTTTGAAGTTTTTATTTTTAATTTCAGAGAAAATAAATGTTACACATTTTATTCCCAATATTTTGTCTCGATTAATGATAGTAGTTTTTTATTCAAGCATAAACGATTTCTAACATTTGTGTGTGTTTATAAAACCAGACAATAAATTGATTCTTTTTCCCCATTAAACGGTCCCATTACGGTGAAATCACTGATTGCCGTGGCGTCAGTGCAATGGACTTTAATCCCAATTTCCGTAATTCACCCAAGTGTCTCATAGATTACCATGTTTTCACCCATCTGTTGCCCATAAATCATCCACAAATTGCCGTGTCCTCCTTCCATCTGCGGCCATTGAATTTCCATGCCTTGTTACCTTAATTCTTTTAAATTCTCCTTCCCTCTTTAAGTAAAGTGACCTTCAAACCTTAATTCATTTCTCCGCTCTTTTTATCGCCCGCATCAAACAACATCACATCAAAATGACATCTTTGTAAAACTGATAAAGATCGACGTTTTCAATATCAGGATTCGCTGTCACCGATTCAGGATCTCTTTTTGTTGTGGCTCGGCACTTGCACATGCCTGATTGGTCTGGGCCCGTTTGGCCTTGTGTGCTTGGGTATGAAGCGGATGGAATTCGCATTCTGTTGACATTGGTATTCATTCGAGATTGCAGCGTTTAACAAGGCTGTTTGTCTTTGGAAAATGGGAGTTCCATAATGACTTTCAACGAGAATTAAGTTGGAAGAGAATTTTGTGGTTGAAGTTGATGAGTCACTCAACCAAAAAAAAAAAAATTATAGAAAAGTTTTTTTTATTTAGGTTGATATTTCAGAATATATTAATTTAAGTTTTTTTTAATGACAGTAACAAAAACTGTTATTTTAAAATGCATCTTGAATCTAATTATTGTTTTGAGTCTGGTGTAATTTCAATCGTAAACAACCGTTTGCTGAAGAAAAATTAAAAATTATAGTTTATTGGGTAAATTTTGATGGACCATTTCAAACTTTGTTAGTTGTTTGAATCCACGTTAAAGTGTTGGTCCCGGTCTAATTAGCCAAAAGTGTATACAAACTGACCGTAGAACGACAAACCAAATCGATCTAATATGGCTGTAGAGCGTTGGCGTAGAGCTTCCAGACAACTCTACCCTATAAAAATAAAACATCTGCAACAATACAAATCTGCCGATATGCTTACGGCCTTGGCTCACCACGGGCTGTAGTAGCAGGGAGTTAATTAATAATTAGAAAGCACCTTGATTAAAGTTATATACCTTAAATAGCTCTTGATATGTGTAGGATATTCCTGGGTTTGTACTGTATGTAGTAGAATAATGTTGAAACTCATATCAGACTACTTGGATGTGGAGGAGAGAAGCTCATATAATCCAGCAGTGACTACAACGGACGCTGCAAGCATATTCGAAGGTGCGTTGCAATTGCATATGTTACTTCTGGCCTAATTTGCCTGTTTGGCGGATTAGGACTAATTTGTCTGTCGTTTATATTTAAAACAATTTGTTTTGTCGTATCCCCTGAAGAGTACAAGAAAATCAAATATCGAGGTGCTCCCGAATAATATTGGCTGTGTTGATTGCCAATTAGGAGTTTAAATCCTCTGTCGAGGGAGGGTCCGGTCAATGCATGGCGGCTGCAATAGCTGGGCAATCAAAGACCCGATGAGGAGTAAGCTCGACATCAAGGCAGTTGCTACATTTTTGATATTTTTGAACGCCATCAGTAAAAATTTTCATATTTTTGTAGTGCTTCATCCTTAATAACAATCTTTTAATCCTTTCAAATTGTTTAAATATATTTTAATATCCTGTTTTATTTATAACAATGTTATTTGAAGTAAATATACCTTTAATTAGAATACCATGAGAAAACAGTTAGAAATTACATTTGTCAGAAATAAACATTTACAAAAAAAAAAAAAAAAAAAAAAAAAAAATCTTCACCCGAAACCAATTGCGCAATCCCATTCTATCGAATATAAGTGAAGTATTTACTTTTTAACAACAGCTGGTGTTTTATAAATATATATAGAATAAAAAAAAAGAGATCGGTTTAAAGAAAAATGGGAATTCAGTAGGAAAACAACAACAGCAACAACAAAAGGAACTAAAATTCCTTCGGGAATAAAATTCTGAAACAAAAGAAAGCAACAAATCTCGAGACCCCTCGTGCTCCTGTTTTTAAGAGTCTAAATCTGTCTCCGTTTTTTCCACATTTTTTATTTATTTTTATTCTTTTTAACTCTCCAAAAAAGACAAATGAGGCTGCATTCTTTCCACTAACTAAAACAGCAAATAAATAAAGAGCGGAGAGTGAGAGATTTATGACGAAGAATGTGCTTCGCAGTGCAGTTGCTCGGTAGTTTACTACTAAGCGTGATATTATTTTGTAATGTGTCTAAAACCGTACATAAAAGGGGAATTTTTATGCTGTTGGCGAGTTGGCGACGATATTGGAAAGTCTTTTATTTACGACCCTTTAACCCGATGTCGTATTATTATTTTTTTCCCCTTATTTTCTTTTCTTTTTTTCCCCACTGTGTTACCAAACGCCCCTGCTTTGAATATTAAGCTTTGACAAAATTCAGAAAAGATATGACAGCTCTCTGACTGTGAACCTTGGCTGCTGGTTTGTTTTCCCAAGGCGAGTTTGGAAAACTGGAATTGTTTTTTTGTGGATTAAGTTTTTTTATGTTTTCTTTTAAATCATAATTTATGATCGCAGTCTCGTGAAAGTATTCTATAAGTAAAAAACTTCAGGCAATCGAAAACTGGAAGTTTGAATCTATAAAAAAAAAAACAGATGCGAGGAAGTGCTTTTTTAATATTGTTATTATATTTCAGAAGATATTATATTCAGAAGTTTTTAAATTGCAAGATTATAAATTTAACCTGAAAATAAGTTTATTTCAAAGCTAGCTATAAAATATTTTATTAAAAGCCTGCAACTATTTGTAGCAAAAATTTTTAAACTTCAAAATTATTAATTATTTGGAAAAAAAAAATACTAGGTTTCAAAAAAATTTTTCAAATTTTTGTAGCACAAATAGGTGTTATAAAAAGTCTTAGTGCAATAAGCGTTAGCACATTATTAAAAGCCTTAATGTAATAAGTGTTAGCCCATTATAAAAAGCCTTAGCATAATAAGTGTCAAAAAAAAGCTTTAATAAGTGTCAATAAAAAAGTTTTGTCAGCCCATTATAAAAAGCCTTAGTGTAATATAGTATTAGCTCATTATTAAAATCCTTAGTAATAATAAGCCCATTATTAAAAAAACCTTGTTAATGTTCATTATAAAAAGCCTCGGTGTAATAAGTGTTAGGCCAATATAAAAAGCCTCGGTGTAATAAGTGTTAGGCCAATATAAAAAGCCTTAGTGTAATAAGTATTTGTCCATTAAAAAAAAGCCTAAGCCCTTTTTTTAGTTCATTTTAATTTAAAATTTTACTTGAACACATAACATTAAAATACATTAAAAATTTTTAAAAATTTTCTTGTCTTAACTTCAAAATTCAGTAATAAGTATTAGAATTTGTTATGCCAATTATGTCAATAGTAATTTATTTAATTTTGCTAGTTTATATTACGTTGCAGTCACACTTTCTATTAAATGCTTTAAATAATAAACATTTTTCTGACTCAAACATGACATTAAAGTTTTATTATTTTCATTTCAATAAAAGTAATTCATTCCAATGATTGTAACTTTTCTTATTTTATGCAAAAATGTAAAAAATTTTGTTATCCGTTAATAACATAAATATAATTTTTAAACAATATCAAACGATTAATTAAATGGTTTGATGAATAGTTTTTATTTATGAATAAATTAGAAGTAAAAGGAAAGTCGAATTTGTTTTAATTCATCATTATCTCTGATCAAATGTATTGACCTTTATATCTTTTTCACACTTCCACTGTAATCTAGTTTGATCGAAACTGCCCAACAAGTCGAGCAAGTCCAGGTTGCACAAAGCTATTTCAACCTTGTATATCGTAATCCATTTATATCAGTGTTATCTATGTTTAATCATTTAGGTTGATTAGATAATGTGAGTTTTTATTGTTGTATGATTCAAAAGCTGCATTCATTTTGTTTTCTTAAGTAAAGAACATTTTCTGAATGGTTCTTTTTAGATTTTTAATCTTGTTTAAACAGCAATTTCATTCTGACTGCTTTACGAATATTTAGTAAAATTTGCAACCGTTTTATAATTTTTCATTTGTATTCCATGTTGTTGTAACATATGGCTTTACTGGAAATCAATCCATTACAATAAGGATCACACTCACAAAGAAGGAACAAGCAGAACAAAGTAAACATACAGCAAGACAGCAATCGACAACATATCATAAAAAGTAAAAGGGGGAGAGGTTTAGTTTCACACACCACAAAAACACACGCCACAAACACACCACTTTTTTTTATATCTCACACACCACGAAAAGTAAAAGGAGGAGAAAGTAAATAAAGGTGGTAAGCACTTTATTTTAATCCATGAGTCTCTGTCATCTTGGTCTCCCAATACAATTGCAAGACTTCTCCCTGGCGCTGAGCCTCCCTGTTCAGTCCTGGACATTTCAAAAGATGTTCTGAATTCATTGTTCCAGCTCTACATATTGGGCAAGTGTTCGAGGCGAGGACACCTGTCCTGTTTAGGTGTTCCGCAAGACAATCGTGTCTGGTTCTTAATCGAAAGTTAGCAACCGCCAATTTACGTGGTATAGTGTTAATGATTTTCCCAGCTATCTTGCATATTGTGCCCCTTTTTGCCTTCAGATTTAGTTATGAGATTATCTTTCAGTTTCTTAAAAATTTCTCTATGATTATATTTCTGAAAGATTCTGGCTTCGCAATATTCACATGGTTTCCTTTCTTTGCAAGTAAATCTGCTGCTTCATTAGTTTTAAATCCCACATGTGATGGTTTCCACTCGAATACAATTTTCTTGGCTTTAGTTCTTAAGATATTTTATATCTTTCTTAATTTGAGCTGTTATTGGGGTTTCAGTGGGATGATTTAACGAGACAGTATTTGTGATCCATATTTTTAACGAATTTTTAAATTATTTTTCTGTAGATGCTCAAATTAGGAGCAAAATATTTCAGGAACGATAATGATTTATGTAAAAGTAGTAAGAAAATATTTATTTTTTAAAAATTTAATGATGTATTCTTAATTTTTTTGTACTGTATTTTATGGAAAAAAAAAAAATTTTTTTAAAGAAATATTTTAAGAAAATTAAATAAAAAAAAGCAGATAGTTAAATATAATGAAGACTCTAATTTATGTGCATAATTGGACATGGACAGCACCTAAAAATGTTAAAAAATAAATTCGAGTTATTATCATTCCCCGTCAATTTTAACGAGCACGCAATTTTTGATACAGAAACCTAACTTGATATTCATCTGTATGCTGTATGGAGAATTACGTGAAGTTCTTGTCGATTTTTCTTCATTATTTTTGCTGCTCTTTCTGAAAGTTAACGTCACATAAAAAGATAATGTGAAGGTTCAGTTTTCACATGTGATAAATCATTTTTTTTTTTTACTTGAAGGATTTCATTTCAGATTTATGAATAAATAATTTCAAAACTTTGATTTTCACGGTGTCCTACTCATTCATTTTCTCTTACCTTGCCTATCTAGTGTCACTAAATTATTAATTTTCTGTAATATGTCGTGCTCTGTATAGTAATTATAGTAGAAATATTAGCCTTAATTTAGTTTTATTAAAATGAGGAATATTCAACTAAAATGTCATACGGGACTTAGCGGTTATGTACGTAGCTAGCGCTCTGAAAGGCTCAAGTTAGAGTTGAATTAACGATATATTTTATGATATCCAATTTTAACCATCGCAATTAGATATAAAATTTTTCAGCCAAATCGCAAATTGTAAGCTTTTGGAATTTGGCGACTTTTTGTGGGGCTGACTGAGCGATAAATCGCCAGATGTGTTAACCTGGATTTCTTGTACTGTTTGTAATTCACTTCACTTACTATAGCAATTATTTAACTAATTTTGACGAAAAGAATTTTTGACACCAAATCCCAACGTCCCCTGTTCTGCGATTTTACCAATTTTTTCATGAACTCTAATGTAAACATTATAAATTTGAAATAAAATTTATATAATTAAAATAACCTATCATTCCAATTAATAATGGTCGCTACGGTAATTATGGTCGCTTTGAGAAGTCACTATTATTCATAATCTTTGTTGACTCGATCAAGATCATTAACACAATAAACAACAAGAATTAATGCAGTTTATTAATTTTAAATTGTTTCATTGTTGTCTATTAAAAGATACTGATTGTTGCCATTTTGTAAATAACATTTTCGTTTAATATCTTTTTTGTTTCTCAAAAAGAATTCTTATTTTTATATTCTTTTAATTCCACCAAACGATAATTTTTGTTCTGTATTTTTTAAAATATTTAAAATTTTAGCTTTCTGAAACTGGTTTTATTTTTTTTTAAATCTAATATTTCAGTCGGTGTTGATCGCTAAAACAACTAACTGCCTGACAGGAATTAATTGTGTGGGGAATTAAGTTTTTGCTGTATTTCCAATATTTAAAATGTGACAATTAAAAACTTTTTGCAATTAATTTTTTAAAAAATGACACAATTGTTTTTCATTCTATTTTTAAAGCCGTGAATTATAAATTTTGAGGAAAATAATAATAATTACAATGAATTTATATTATTTCAATACCATTAACGAAAATTTATTGATCTTATTTGGATTGACTTGGAGACTTTCTAAATACTCATAATCCATTAAAAATTCATAAATTAAATAATAAAAGGATAATATTAAATTATCTTGTCCATAAATAATAAATTCAAAATCACAATAACATAATCTACAGACCTTTAAAAGACGTAATCGAAATATGTTGGAATAAAAATAGTTGTTCTTGGCGTATTTTGAATATTGTAAAAAAATAAATAAATAAATAAATAAAAATAAAATAAAAATAAAAAAAAAGAGAGAGAGAAATGGCCGCTTATGGCGAAAATAATTATTGCTTTAAAAATAGTGACTAAAAATGGTTGCTTTAAACCTATAGCATGAGAGTCAAAGAACACTTCTACTTTATACAATATCATCATTTATATTTTAGGTGGGTTTTGTTGATGGAAGAAAAATAATATGAATGTTTTTGCAAAATCATAAAATCATTTTTGTTTCTACATTCTCAGTTGTTTATTCTCAATTGTCTATCATATAGCGTGCATTATCTAAAGTCGTTATTGCTCTATGATTTTCTATAATTATGTAAATATTGGTTTCAGCAATGTGCAGCAATTATTTTTGCCTGATTATTAAAAAAGAGTAAACATTTTCAGTAGAAAAAGACGTCCATTTCTCAAAAAATTTCATAAATGATTGCATAATTTTAAGCGAAGTTTAAATATAAAATAACTTCGCTTAAAATTATGCAATCATTTATGAAATTTTTTGAGAAATGGACGTCTTTTTCTACTGAAAATGTTTACTCTTTTTTTATAATCAGGCAAAAATAATTGATTTAATCAGATTTTTTTTTTTTTTTTTCAGTGAATTGAACTTAAGTTTATAAAGAGTTTTTGAAATTTTTATTTAAAATCTTTTAAAATTTTTGTGAAATAAATATTAAAATAAAATAAAAACAACAACAATTGCCAGCTATCGAAAATACATTTTCATTGAAATTTTATATGTAAAAATTAATTTTCAACTTTGGAGAAATTTAGCTTAAACAGACAATATATAGAGAGATGCATATACACAATATAAAGATTTCTCTCTCTTTGTGTGTGTGTGTGTGTGTGTGTGTTTATTTCCAAACATTCTTGAATTTATTGGTTTTATATCTGATGACAAATATCACGAAAAAATTAATGTTAATTATTTTTAATGAAATAAATATTGTAATTTTTTATTGCCAGATTATGTCTCAAAACTCTTCTCAAGAATCGTTTGTTTTTTTCAGTACGTTGCTTAAATATTCGCAAAAAATATTAAAATAAATAAATAAATAAAAACAATTTGGATGATAAATTAATTTATAATATAAAAACTTGAGAGATGTAATTCTTTTTCTTAGATTTTATTAATATTTATGCCGAAAATTCGTATAAAATTTTAATAAAGTCTTTTTTTTAATTTAAAATTATATTTTTTAAAATAAAATTGGCTGCTAATTAAAAATAAACATTCTGAAACACGTAAAAAATCGTCTGCCTGCATTTATATAGATGTAGTACATTATTTGTAAATATTTGATTGAACGAGTTAGAAAATACTTTGCTTTTATGAATATTCTAGAAGATAAAATGGTATGAATATTTTATTTGCCATCGTCTTTTATTTTTTTTTATTCGTTTCAAGATGGTTTTAATATAATTTTTCTTCAGCTCTTTTTGTTAATTAAATTCAATATAAAGTAACAAATATGTTGTCTCGTTTAAAGCTCAATAAAATTGAGTCATATTTGTTAATTATAATATATATATTATTAACAAATATATTGATCATTCAATAACTTTTAATTAATCTATGTACGTTGTCTGCCCATATTAATATGATCACTGTATAATAATACTGTATTGTAACTATTCAAATATCAAATACAATTTTTTTTAATGTGCTATTTTTTTTCGCTATTATTTTTTTAATACGAGATCACTTATGCAGAATTCAATAGGAGAAATTTCTTCACAGTTACTTATAGACAAGAATTGTCCCATTCTAATTTCAATAATTCAGGCATCATGATAAATCGATGGGTATTCATTAGTCATAATAAACATTAATTTAACAGTGTTAATATGCTTACAGTAATTTTATAATGTTATAATAATTTTTCGAATTGAACCAGGCAATTTTTGTTTTGTTCGTGAACAGAATTTATATTAATGTTTTAAATAAAATCACTGAAATAAAATAAATAAAACCAATATGTTTTAAAACTTTGTCTTCAAAAAATTAAATAAAAATAAAATAAAAAAACCGCAGAAGAATTAAAGAATGTTCATTTAAGAATGTTTATTTTACATTTGTTCGAATTTTCTAATAGTCATAAGAATATGGACAGAGATTGTAGGCTTAACTCGTGTGATGTGAAAGAACTGTAACTAATGTAGAAGAATATTATTAAGAATAAAAGAATGGTTATTTTACATTTGTTCCAATTTTCTAATAGTCATAAGAATATGGCCAGACATAGGCTTAACTGGTGTGATGTGAAAGAACTGTAACTAATATAGAAGAATATTAAGAATAAAAGAATGTTTACTTTACATTTGTTCGAACTTTCTAATAGTCATAAGAATCTGGCCAGAGATAGTAGGCTTAACTGGTGTGATGTGAAAGAACTGTAACTAATGTAGAAGAATATTAACCGGAGAAGAATATTATTAAGAATAAAAGAATGTTTACATTTGTTCGAACTTTCTAATAGTCATAAGAATCTGGCCAGAGATAGTAGGCTTAACTGGTGTGATGTGAAAGAACTGTAACTAATGTAGAAGAATATTAACCGGAGAAGAATATTATTAAGAATAAAATTTAAGAATTTTTGTTACATTTTTGTTTGTTCGAATTTTCTGATAGTCATAAGAATATGACCAGAGATTGTAGGCTGAACTGACGTGATGTGAAAGAACTGTAACTAATGTAGAAGAATATTAACCTCGGAAGAATATTTTTAAGAATAGAAAAGAATGTTTATTGTACATTTGTTAGAATTTTCTAATAGTCACAAGAATATGTCCTGAGATTGTAGGCTTAACTGCCGTGACCTGAAAGAACTGTATCTAATGTGGCGAAGGAATAGAATATTTTAATAAGGCTCTAAAATTAATGCTTCACTTTTGGTGCATTAATGAATCTTTTACGTGTCTCGATGAAAACTCGTTTTCATTAAGCCAGAAGTGGAAAAATGTCGCACAAGACGTGATTAAAACCCACTCTTGGAGGCAGAAATGAGTTCAACGGCTCGCTCTGAAACATGGAAATTTTATCCATGTGTCTATCTGAAGTATGGAATAACTCTATATGTGACCCCTGGGGGCATATCACAAATTCTAAGTCAGTCACGTGAAATCCCTATCAATAAACGATCAGTGTACGTGTAGAGATGTTATAAATTATATTCTTGTTGGCCTTAGTGTTTTTAGTCTCATAATTGCTGGCACACTGGATAGATGAACCCCTGCAAAAATCCTTCACAAGCTCATTAAGGAAGAAGGTACAGGTGATAAAAATACTTTAATGTGTTCATCCACGGCTTTTCGGAAGATTTGGCTTTCTTTCCACGCCAAACAATGCGCCAATCATCATCTTTCGTGATTGTGCAATTCTCAGATCACAATGCGACCCTCAATTAATGAGTGTTTTGTGGATGAATTAGAAATTAATACCCGTGTAGTAGCACGAAACATGATTAGTTTATCCATGTGTCATGCTATATTATTAATTGTTGTAAATGTCATTATTCAAAAGGAAATAGTTGATGCGATTTGGTGATGAGCATGATTAATTTTTATAAGGGATTACATTCTTTATTAATTAAGCATTTGTCATCATTTTTTGGGGCTTTTAAATAATTTTTATGCTATTCAATTGAATTGAATCATCAAGAAAATTCTTTTATTTAAATTATCATTTTCAGTATTAAGAATTTCATCTACTGAACGCAAGTCAGTAACTTTTTTCTAAATCGATTTTTCTAGCTTTGCTAAATCGATTCAGGATCAGGGGTCGATACTGGCTTTGTTAAGTGTAGATACAGGATCGGGGATCTATAATGGCTTTATTAAGGGTCTATTCAGAATCAGGGATCTATAATGGCTTTATTAATCTTGATTATTGATCTTAATGGCCTATTCAGGATCAGGGATCGATAATGGTTTTATTAAGGGTCGATTCAGGATCAGGGATCGATAATGGTTTTGTTAAGGGTCGATTCAGGATCAGGGATCGATAATGGCTCTGTTAAATCGATCAGGAATCTATAATGGCTTTGTTAAGTCGATTCAAAATCAGGGGTTGGAGATAGCTTTGTTAAGTCGATTCAGGATGAGGAGTCAATGAAAAGTATAAGACAATGTACTAGCAATATTTAATTTCAATTATTGCCAGCATCATGCATGATAACTAATGGAAGCAGTGATATAGATAATAATATAAATTATATTATAATTACATTTGTTTAAGTGTATTTTCTGCTTGTCCTAGTATGATTGCGTAATAGCAAATAGTGGTCGATGAAGAAACATAACATTCTTGAAAGGTTCGATAGTCAAAGAAGTTTGGTGAACCCTACACTATCCAATCAACACAAGTTAACAACTTTCTCATATTGGATACGTTTATATAATTCCAATCATTTTTATCGATGTTGTCTAAGAAATGCGTGCCAGCAAGTAACAGAACCTACAATGTTTTAGATGAAAATGAATTTTGTGTCGTCGAAGTAATTTATTCTTGAAAGTAACCAGTATTACGTGAATTCATCCTTTAACCTTAAAATATGATGCAATAGGTAGGAATGATTTGGGTGTGTCATAATTTCGTACGTGCTTAACATCAGTCAATAAGTTTGATATCCAATAGTTTAAGGATTTAGAACTTAGAAAAAAACATATGTATCCTGTTTTTTTTAAATTTTATTTCATCGATGGGAAAATGCATATACAAAATTTCATTTTGTATATGCATTTTCCCACCGTATTTCTTTGACATAACTTTAAAAAAAATTAAAGTAATGGTGGAGCCTATTTATGATAGTGCGTTTTAGCTAGGGTGCACGGAGCCAGAGGTTCGATTCTTGGGTTGGAATTTTACGTGGTTTTTTTTTTCCAAATATGAATTATTTTAATAATATCTGTAATATCTTTAATAATAATAATATCTGTTAAGAATAACTGTTTCAGATTTATTTGGAAGAGTTGCTAACAGATATTCCGCTTTTTTTTAATGGACTTAGTGTAGTTGTTAGCTTCGTGTCCACATTCATGCTTTTTATGTAACTTCAAGTTGCATCATGAGCCTGAATGGCCGAGTGTCTAACGCTCTGGCGCTCGGTACCACCGGTTTCGGGTTCGAGTCCCGGCGGTGCCATGGATGTTTGTAGTGGTTCGGAATCCTCTTAAAAATTGTAGGTCCCGGTCTAATATGATCGTAGAGTATTGCCGGGGTATTGTTAATCCGCATCCGTAGCTTATCTTCAAGCTACACCCACCTCCTGGATAGTGCTAAGCGAATAACGTCGGTGCAACGCTTGCCTTAAGGCATCCAAGACAACTGTCTAAGTGTTTACCAGTTGCATTAGAACAAAAAAAAAATCGTTGATCGTGGTTGTATAAATTGATTGATGCGAATTAATATAATGATGCGGTTGTTGCACGATATTTGTTATAAAATTGCTGTTATTTATTTATTATTAATATTATATATATTATATTATTTATTATTGCTGTTTAAATTGCTATTTATTTATTTATTAACTATTGATTTTTTTTTAGATATAGATATTAAGCTGTGTGACTGAGAGGAATCTACATTATATGTGTGACCACGTATTCGTAAAACTATGAAATTAAAAAATATATATATTTATTATAATATGAATTTAGTGAGTTTAAAAATATATATATAACTTGATTTAAAAAGAAAACTACTCGAAAGATTATAAGATGTTATTTTAAAAATGAAAAAAAAAAAAAAAAAAATGTCCAATTTCTTTTGTTCTAAATTCAAAAAAGCGGGTTTTGATGCAGTGATATAAGTTTATTAAAATTTATTTATTGTTTTTATATTTTACAAAACTTGCGTAATTTACTTGAATTCCGATGAAAATTATGTTTGTGTGAAACAGATAATCTTCTACTGTCCTTTCACAAAAACTATTTATACAACATCACATTTTGAAAACAACAGTGATTGATATAATGGATTACACTTTCTAAACATATATCATTCAAAAAACAACCTTCCGTAAATATAATTTATTTGAAGAGAAAATAATAAATAGTGCATTGTTTGTACGTAAATCCTGCATTTGTTTTAGAATTGTACATTCTTGAGAAACGTGTGTAAATTAGTAGACGGACCCTTCAACAAAAAATATGAAATTAATGTTTTTAACATCTTTCGAAGCAGATTTCTTATAGCTTCATTTTAATGTGATTGTTTGAGGTCAGTGTTTTCCAGTTCACATTAAATTAAGTATTAAAGATAACGAAAATTCTATTTTGTTTTTCTACTTCGTAAATTATATTTAATGAGTATCATTTTTTATTTAATAATTTCACCTTAAAATTGAACTTTTTTCTAAATGCAGTGAAAGCATATCGCAAAAGTAAAATGCAATCAATTATAGAAAATATAGTAGAAACTGCATGGAGTTAATTTTCATTTAAGAACAAAAATAGCAAATTCGTATTTACCATGGAGGTATCATTAACATAATAGTTTTTTTAAATAAAAAAAAAAAGATAAGAATTGAAATCTCAAATACTTTTATAAAGTTTTTTTTTTTTTTTGCTTTGTTTTAAAATAAAATTCCTAAATATAAAATCTGACGTTACTTTTCATAATAATTTCATAATCCTTTTAAACAGATTAAATAAATATTCTTTAACAGTTTTGAAGTTTTAAAACCCAAGATTCATATAAATGAATGATGATTGATATTCATTTATATGAATATCAATCAATATACTATTGATTGATATTCATTTATAATGCATATTCATGTAAAGGAATAGCGGCCTGATGGCCAATTAGCTAGCGCCCTGGCCTTTGGTACCGTAGGATTCAGATTCGAATCCTGGTGGCTGCATGGATGTTTGTGAGTGGTTTGGAATTGGTTTCTTTTGTTCTAAATTTAAAAAATCGGGTTTTGATGTAAATATAAGTTTACTAAAATTTATTTATTATTTTTATTTTTTACCAAACTTGCGTAATTTACTTGAATTCCGATGAAAATTGTGTCTGTGTGAAATAAATAAACTTCTATTGTCCTTTCACAAAAACTATTCATACGAGATCACATTTTGAAAACAAGAGTGATTGATATAATGGATTACACTTTCTAAACACATATCATCTAAAAAAACCACCTTCCGTAAATATAATTTATTCAAACGTGTGAGCAGAAAAGAAAATAATAAATAGTGCTTTGTTTGTACGTAAATCCTGCATTTGTTTAGAATTGTACATTCTTGAGAAATGTGTGTAAGTTAGTAGACGGGACCCTTCAACAAAAAATATGAAATTAATGTTTTTAACATCTTTCGAAGCAGTGTTCTTATAGCTTCATTTTAATGTGATTGTTTGAGGTCAGTGTTTTCCAGTTCACATTAAATTAAGCATTAAAGATAACGAAAACTTTATTTTGTTTTTCTACTTCGTAAATTATATTTAATGACTACTGTTTTTAATTTAATAATTTCACCTTCAAATTGAACTTTTTTCTAAATGCAGCGAAAGCATATCACAAAAGACAATGATTAATTATTGAAAATATAGTAGAAAGTGCCTGAAGTTCATTTTGAATTAAGGAAAAAAGGAAATTCGTATTCATCATGGAGATATCATTAGCATAATTATTTTGTAAATAATAAAAAATGTTTGAAATTTTAATTCTTAATTTTTTTTGCTTTGTTTAAAATAAAATGCTTAAATATAAAATCTTAAAATAAATATAATAATTCTTAAATATAAATATACTTTTCATGATAATTTCATAATCCTTTTCATCGGATTAAATAAACATGCTTTAATGAGTTTGGAGGTTTTAAAACTTCTTCGTTAATCGGGAGGAAATAAAATAAAATTTTGATTTTTAAAATCCGAGATTCATATAAATGAATGGTGATTGATATTCATATAGATGAATTTATAATCATATAAATGATTGAGGATTGATATTCATATATAGATGAATTTATAATCATATAAATGATTGAGGATTGATATTCATTTAAATCAATTTATATTCATACAAATGAATAATGATAATTATGAACCCTAGTCATAATCTGAATACCTGGTATTTATTTTTCAAATTGATTTTATTGATCAAATTGATTAAATTAAATAAACTTTATTTTTTTTTAAAAATTTGTTATATACTCGTGTTGTTTTATATACACCCCAAAATAATGTTAATGAGAAGAATGAACTTTGTATGCTGTTAATTAATCGTCGATTCCATTTCTGTCAACATTATTCTTAAATCTCCGCAATTCGCTATCAATTTAATCATTTTTTAAAATTTTCTTAAAAGGTGGAACTAGCCTAAAGATCCTCCTTCTTTATGCTTTCACCGCTCCTGTATTTTTATTTACCACGCCCACCCCCTAATACACCTGAGGCTACGATTCCCCCTTTAATTGGTATCATTTCCCACTTTACCAATGTTATACAAGGCTAATGATTATTCAACAGGGAATATTGATTAATAGCTTAATAATCTTCGTGTAATGATTGGCTTAGGGGGCTTGATGGCCGAGTAACTAGCGCTCTGGAGTTTGATACCACAAGTTTCGGTTTCGTGTCCCAACGATGCCATGGTTCAGAATCCATTTTTAAACCGCAGGACTCGGCGGTGCCATGGGTGTTTGTAGTAGTTCGGTTGCACTTTAAACCGTAGGTCCCTGTCTAATATGACTGTTGGGCGTATGACAACCCTACCCAGTAAAAATAAAGCATCTCATGTTTTGGAATCTGCCAGTGGGCAGAAGGCCTTGACCCACCATGCGGCTGTTGAGCCAGAAGAAGCAGCGTTTAGCACAGCTGTTGTAGATCTGTTCAATAAATCCAACAATGGTTGTATCAAAATTAATGGTCCAACAAGAACTTGTAGTGTCTAGGAGTTAGTTAATGATTGCCTTAATTTTTGAATCATCTTATTTTTCAGAAAAATCATTGGACTTTCAATATATGCTGCCATGATCACTTTCGGATATTTGTTTTGGCACCTGGCCTTTCGTTTTTTAAAGACTAAAGCATTATCTTTCGGACATGCCTCAGCCGAGTGAAGATCCAATCTCTTCTGGTTCCGCGTGATTTATGAAACGAGGCTCAAATCGCGCCAGGCGATCTGATTCGCTATATGAACTCTGCGCGATGATGAAGGGAGATGAGAGAGGTCGATAGCTTTGTTGAACGACATGAATAATTTTCTCCGAAATACAGATGGTGCATCCAGTGCACCTATTCATCTGGAAACGACTCCTTTCACCAGCTGCACAAAGTAACTTACCAAATAAAAAAAATAAAAAAACGTGGACGATCGAGGGTTATGAAGGGTGGACCAGCTTTGGAACGAAGATCCCAGTGGTGGGAGGTCTTTCTGTCCCAATGAAAAGGTTGTTACTACAAGTATGGGACCACTGTTGTTTCCTTGCCGACTCGACACGCGCTGCTTTTTTACATGGAAGGATGCAGGCGCTTTTGTTGTCGGTGGGCTCCGCTGATGGGGATGGTCTTGTGCCCATTCACTTGGCCGATCGTGGGAGCGGTGAGGGGCGTGATTGTGTCTTTTCAAAGGGTGACTTTTGGTGTTGAGTTTTTTTTTCAACTAGGAGTTATATTTTAGCAATAGTGGGAATTTTAGGAAATCTAGTTTAGAGGTAAAAAAAATATATCTATAATATACGTGATTATGGGCCTGAATGGCCGAGTGGCTAGCGCTCGGCACCACAGGTTTCGGGTTCGAGTCCCGACGGTGCCATGGATGTTTGTAGTGGTTTGGAATCCTCTTTAAACCGTAGGTCCCGGTCCTAATAGGATCGTAGAGCGTTGCGGGGGCATTGTTACTCCGCATCCTCCAAGACCAAGCTGTCTAAGTGTTTGCCAGCTGCATTAGAACAATATATATATATATACGTGATTATTAACTTTTCTTCAAATTTCGTTACTTTTTCTTTTATTATCCAATATATTGTATATTGGAAACATACATAGATACGTACGCTACACACACACACACACATACACACACACACACACACACACATATATATATATATATATATATATATATATAAAATGACGTAGTTGCGCATACATATATGCATGCGGTCGCACTATCGATTTTATCAAAGGAAATCAAAGTGTTATTTTTTAATGTTGGATACTTTGATCTGAGGTCATTCCGACCTACAGATTTACCGTGTCTGTCCTTTATCCTGTTTGGTTCAGAAACTCAACGTCCTCTCCACCCGGCCATTGCAGGCCATAATTATTAATATTTTTACAGGCCATTTCCAATTTTCATAAGAATCGTCTGTTTTTTAAACGATATTTTAATCAAATATACTATAAAAAAAGCATATTTGCACTAGCATGATAAGTTTTGATTTTTCTGGATATATATAATAATAATGTCAGAATTAAATTTTTCGGGGGGATTATAACATTGCTGTATTTGTAGACGAATGATCCTCATTTTTTTAATTTGCTGCATTCCTTAAAGATAAATTTATTTATAATTCTTGTATCTTTTATTAAAAATAAACCTATTTTATTCTTAATTTAATGTAATTGATCTATGAAATTAATGTTATATATTCATTAAAAATTTTTAGAAATCGAATAAATATAATAACAAATTTAAATCAAATATGGACAGCAATGAATAAATGAATTATCAAAATATGCTAGAATATGAGACCAGTGCAATTTCGAACCGCTATTTATGAAAAAGATAAATTTTCTACGCACCAAATACAGTAATTAGGCGATATCATATACTTATGAAACATTAGTCATCTAGATTTATCTATAATTTAATTTATTTTTAGAAAAGCTCAATTAATTTATACAGTTAATGTCATTTGATGCATGTTAATGCTTGATAACTTTCTTTTTTTTTTACATTAGAAATGAAGTACATTCATATTCAAAATGAGTGCAGAAAAACTTTAATAACTTAATCAGTAGTCATATCATTGCAGAAATAATCTTAAATGAATCTATTTTTAGTTTATGGGGGAAGAAAAGACGTTGCCGTTTGCCGGTTTAACTGATCCCGCGACCGTTACGGTCTGCAGTTAATTTTCTACCCCAATTAAACGGCTTTGTAGCAGCATCTTTTCATGTTTAGAGAAAGTTTGACATGTTTGCGAACTAATTTAGTTTAATCCATCTCACTTCTTTTGCACGGTTGGCATCCTAAATAAAAAGTTGCGCTCTTTAAGAGACGTCATTTCCTGTTCCCCCTCCCCCACTCCCAATGCTTTTCTAGTTCGTTCTCAACCTCATGGAATAATTAGGGCCGATAATCGAGGGTAAAAAGAAAGTTTTTCCGCGAAACTTGTGCTTGAGGGAATGGAATGTTTTTGATGTGTCTCCATTTTGTGGTCTGCTGAAGAGAGTCTGCCTGTTGGAGTGTCCCGCGCCTTTGTTGCTTTTGTTAAGTTTAATTTAGTTCTTCAATAAAATATGGATAGGGGGGAGATTTAAAGAAGAGATAGTTGTAAAAATGTTGCTTGCAAGTTTTGAGACAATTATGTTTTGCAGAACGTATCTTTTATTATTTAAAAAGAAATGTGTGCCCTTGATTTAAAATGTGTATCGCGATTACTTTAAGTCTTTTACGACATTCTTCAGTTGTATCATTTTTATGTGCTCTCTCAGCAATGAACCTTTTCTGGTCATCTTTTTAATGGTGGACATTATTTCGACATTCTTTATAATGAGGATATTATTTCCACGTTCTTTATAGTGATATTATTTCGACGTTCTTTCGATATTCTCTGTAATGGTGAACGATTCGATATTCTTTATGATGGTGATCATTCTCTTGATGTTCTTTATAGTGGTGAACATTATTTCACCGTTCTTTATAATTATGAACGTTCTTTCGATATTCTTTATAACGGTGAATGTTTTTTCGATATTCTTTGGTAAAGGTGACCATTCCCTTGTCGTTCTTTATAATAGTAAATATTATATTCTTTATAATTGTAAACATTCTTTAGATATTCTTTATAATGGTGACCATTCCTTTGTCATTCTTTATAACGAGGATTATTACTTCGGCGTTCTTTATAATTATGATCATTATTTCAACGTTTTTTAAAAGGATGATTATTATTTTGGCATTCTTTGCTTTATAGTAATGAACATTATTCTGATGTTCTTTATAATGAGGAACATTATATCGGCATAACCGAATTGAATTGGAATCCTAGAAAAAACTGGCTAGACCAGTGGCAGCCAAAGGCGTCGATATAAAATTGTTAGGGATTTGAGGTCGCCACAGAGTCGATAAACACACATTAAAAATGTTAGTAATTGTAAATTGTATATTAAACTAAATAAATTTAATTTAAAATTTTATATCTTATTTAACTCTCCTATCAAATATGTAGTATTAAGAACACTATCAAATAGGAAAATGTATCCTTCAGGTATTTTACCAATATAATTTTATTTTATGCAGTATTAAAATAGAGAAGGCCGATAAAAAGCCAAAAAACATTCGTCAAAAAGTTTAGCGATCGCTAAGCTAGAAGCATTGCCACTGCAGCGCAACTAGAACGTTTTTGCTCAGTATTATACGATTTACGTTTTGAACTAATTGAATATTTTAAATTAATTTCTTCGATTCTTGATACAAACTTCAGCTGCCATTTGACAATTATATGCAATTTCCTTTAGTATTTTCATTATTAATAATAAACGGATTGTTTTGGAAAAGAAATGTGGGACATTAAACGACTCGTATCATAAGCCATTATCAATGTTTTAGCTGTCATCAATATGGTCATACTATGTCAATACTTTTAAAAGAGATTCATTGACAAAATAAGCGAAACTGTATTTCAAAAAATGTATATATGGCTTATATATTGGATTGGATATTTGCCCTCTATTTTTTTCCCCCGAGGAATTTCTATCCGTTGCAGCGATAAAGTCGAAGATAGAATCCGTGCGAATTTCAAAGATTAAAGAAAACCCTGTATTCAACACTTTATCAGTTGGAACCAACGCGATCAGCTTTGAGATCGTAATATTGAAACATGGGGTAAACACAAGATTACATTGTATACATGAAATTCAGGTTTCGTGAAACGAATTTTATTGATTTGGTGAACCTTCCCTTGTCAACACCTCATATTCACTCCCAATTAGGTGCACTGAAAGATAAGTATTGACATGTACTCGGGAAAAGGCGTGTATATTCTTCAACGGTTTTTTTTCTTTTTCCCCTTCCTGCCCCGTTTGATAGTCCGATGGCGTGATTGAGAACCACTATACGAATATCATGAATATTGATTCTTGTGTATGGGATAGTATGTAAAATTCATCAGGCACACGCGAGATGGTTTCCATGTATTTGGGCTAAGTTATTGAGTGCAAATGAGGATTGATCATTTTGGGATCAAATTATTATGGATTATGAAGTATAAAATTGCAATATTAATAAAAAAAATAAACACATGATAGCCTTTTAAGGATACATTTTGATAGCCTTTTAAGGATACATTTTGATAGCCTTTTAAGGATACATTTTGATAGCCTTTTTTTGAATCATATTAAAATTGTTAAGTATATTAGATAGCATTCTGGTTTTAATTCTCATTAAAAATTGGATCTAAATGTATGCACAGCAAAATTAAAATTGTAAATGTAAGAGCGAATTGCTGAAAGAAAAAATAAAGATTTTATTTTTGTCCATTAATAAATAAATTTATTAATTTTTGAAATTTAGTATATAGAAATTGGCAATATTGAAACAAAATAGTATGAAACGGAAAACAGAGAGATAGATAATAAAATTTCGACATTTTTATAAGAGAACACTTCTGCAAGATTAACACTTCAGTAGATGGCCATTTTTAAACAAGTTATGAGCTTCCATGATATAGATGTAATGTTAAACCTCCTTGCATGATCTTTGGTACCACAGACTTCAGGTTCGAATTCTGGCGATGGCATGGTTCGGAATCCACGTTAAACAGTAGGTCCCGGTCTAATTAGGCCAAAATGTGACCGTAGAGCGCCAAACCAAACTAAACCTTAAATTACCAGTACTAACCTGCACAAACGATCAGTTTTGATCCACAAAAAATTTCGATTAATTTTCTAAAATATTTTGATCAAAATATAGATTGGTTTGGTTTGTCACATACTTTGGGCTACTGTTTAATGTGGATTCCGAACCACTCACAAACATCCATGCCATCGCCAGGATTCAAACCTGAAGCCTGTGATATCAAAGGCCAGAGGTCAAAATGTAGAAACACAATAACAAAATGTTCATGTTTTAAACAATACAACTAAAATAAAAATGCAAGTTTTAAAAAACTTTTTTGGTGACATTTTTTTCAAAAATTGCGATCAAATTTAGAACAGCCTTTGGACTACGATATTGGCAAATATTTTATTGATCAATATTGTTCAGTGCAGCATATTATTGTTTAACTTTAGAATTCCATTTAAAAATGTATCACAATTTGGGAACTGTAGAACAAATCGTCGTCTCGGAAAAAATGTGACCATTAAAATTGTTTGACTGTTTTAAACAATATGTTAATTATCATACTAGATCCGTATACATTGATTAGTCTCCTACAACGATATCTTTTTATTTAAACTGAGGCCCAAAGACCTTTTAAATGATATAATAAATAAATGTTTGTAATAACAATGTTGAATAACGAAGGAATATTAGATTTAATTAAAAATTCCTTTGTTCAGTAGTATTTGTTTTTTTTTTCTTTTAAATGTAAACATTCATCAGAGCAAATAACATTCATTCATAAATAAAGGAATAAAATGTTTTTGAAATGTAATAAATCTATAAGAAAGAAAATTAATTGGTATATTATACAGAAATATCGAGCAAAATATTCATTATTTCATAGAATGTTTGTTTTGATAAATAAAACTTTCTGTTTTTCACCAGAAACAAATTACAAATAATATAAATCTAACATAAAAATAACAAATAACAAAACACTAACAAATAACAAATAACGTAGATATATATCTACAAATACGTAGATAACGTAGATATGTATCTTATTATTTTTATTACACGGCGGTGGTCCCCTTTGAAAATTTTGTTTTGAGACTTTTCTCTAGAATATATTTTCTCTCATTTTTATATGATTGTTGTGACTTGAACGTATATTATTGTGAGAGTAAACAACAGAAGAATATACGATTCTTAGCCAAAAAAAAAAAAAAAAATTATTAATAACATTATTATTGAAAAATTCTCCATAATATCTATCTATATATAAATATAAACAAATGGCTTTAAAAGATATGTTTGTGAATTTAATAAATAATAAAAAAAAAGAGAACACGAATGATCCCAGAAATATGTATATTTCACCTTTTGTTCGGGCACTTCAGAGCATACGCCTGTCTTCCATTATTTAACCATTGCCATTTCAAAATGTCACTTAAGTAACAGCTCCAGACGATTTTGTCAGACGGCGTCAATCAGTTTCTGTTGTTCCCGCTTCATTTTTTTTAATCGACATTGAGGTGATGTGTTACCTAATTCTGACAGTTATCTCTGCTTCTGGCGTAATTTCCTATTGTGCTATGATTGATTTCAATTTCTGCAAAGACTGTTCTCTGTGACATAAATCCTTGAACTTTTGAAAATTCCGGGGTGTTTCCCAAATTAAAAGTTCTTTTTTTTTCAATTTAAGTGTTCTAAATAAGAATTAGAAAAAACTTATTAGAATTGTTTTAATTCGTTTTAGAATTCCTTATGTTAGAAATTTTCTTAGAATTTAATTTTAAATAAGAATAGAAATAAACTTTAAAATAGAATTTTAAAAAAAATTCTTTTAAATATTTCTTTAAAATATTCTTTATTCTTAATATTCTTTTAAATATTCTTTTAATACACAATGTTTTATCAAAAAAATAAAATAATAATAACAAAACGATAAATCTAATAAAAATTAAAAAAATTTAAATGACGAAAACAATTCTAAAAAAAAAATATTTCATTTAAAAAAAAAAAAAAAATTGTACAATTATTTTTGTGATTAAAATTGTTTTATTTTTATTATATTTATCTTTTTATTATTATTTTTTTTTAGATTTTATTTTTGTGATATAATATCGTTTTCAACTTATACATTTTATCTCGATAATTTATGAGCTGTGCATATTTTTTATTAGAAATTTCTATTTTGATTATAATTTATATATAATTGTTTTATTTAATTTCGTGTAAAATATTTTCAGGAGCTATTTAATTTAGAGAAATAGATCTATTTTGTTTAAATTAGACCATCAGGCCGGAACAAACCAACTAAGCATGAAAATGTTTGACGATTTGCTTCATTGAAGTATTTTTCAGAGAAAGATTATCTAACTGAGATTATTTATCATAGTAAGTTTTTTTTTCTTTTCTGTTGAGAAACTGTGAAAAGAACCTGAAACTGAGAAACTGCGAAAAGAAATAAAGTATTTTTTAAAATATTCATTTTATTTAGAATTTATTATTATTGAATTTGTTACAATATTGTGATGTTGTTCATATACTTTTTTCTGTTGTACTTATTTAAAATAAAAAAAAAATTCTCAAAGTTTTTTTTTTTTAAATTTATTTTTATAAATTCTCTGTTTAGTATTCTACTGTATATTATTGCTTTCTGTCCATGAATTATCATTAAAAATTAGTGGAAAATAAATTTTAAATTCGGTTTTTAGCAGAATTATCAAAATAATAATACTTTCGTTTTCTTTTCTTAAGGTTAGTTCTATTTAATTAATTATACAAAACCTGCTGCAAATAATAATAATTTTATTAAATATTTTTATTTATAAAGGACATTGCAATCGATTCCAAAGCTACATTTATTTATACATTTCCTTCGACTATGTTCATATTTTGCACAATAAAAATCAAATAACATAATTGTTTGATATAAAAAATTTCCCAATATTTATTCTTATGTATGTAATGTAACCAAACAATTATTTTTTGTCAGTGCCAGAGTGGCCTCGTGGATTGGATTGAGTGGTTCCTAGTGGATTGATTTTAACTAGGGAAATCAGGTTCCAAATATGAGCCGAAAGCTTAGGTTTTTATGGTGGAGATAGGCACTATAAAACCTTTCATCAGAAAATTCTTCTACTTGGCTCTGTTGTACTTCGTAGTTAACGCAGCATGCAGATACTATAAATTAGCCATTTACGTGACGAATGTTCTTTATTCAAAGTACTCTCTATTCTAAAACAATATTATTTTCTTTCGATATTTTTTCTCACTTTTTCTTGCGCAGCACTTGAAAAAAACTATTTGCAAATTTCGTGCTTAAAATAATGAATTTTAAAATTCAAAAATATGAATAAATAACAAAAACGCAAGACAAATATTTATTTTCCATTTTCTAAAGTGAAATTTATATCGTTTGCAAAACGTTTTCTTCGTCGATGAAGAGCTGAAATAATTTTATTTTATTATCCCTAAAGCAACATCCATAAACAATAAGTCATAATAAACATAAATTATAAGTCTATATATCTTTATTGGTTTGGCGTCCCATCTAAAACGTCAGCGTCCAACTTCACCAAAACCCTTCAAAATAAATGCTACTTGTCTTTCATGATAGTCAGGGCCGGATTTTCCTATAGGCTAACTAGGCTTCAGCCTAGGGCCTCAAGATCAAGAGTGGCCTACATTCAAATTGTTAGAAAAATTAGAATTACACTATTCTAAAAACAGTAAACACTAAAACAATGAATCGAAAATAAGGAGAAATTATGAAATAAATTTATCTGAATTGAATTTGTTTTAATCTTTAATGTATTGAATATATTTAATTTAATTTAATAGAAAATATGATAATTTTTATTGCATATTTTATTTTCGTGGGCAAAAATTTTTATTATTTGAATTTTGTTTCTTTGTAAATGTTGTGTGTTATGTTTGATTAGTTATTGTTACAAGTACTATATAAGGTGCTGAGAATAAATATCCAAATAAGTGTTCTCGACTTTTTTATTTATTTATTATTAGTGCCACATTTTTTTATAAAGTTTAGTACCAATTACAACTTATTTCATTTAACATATTGATCTATATCACAGTAATGATGTATTTTATTATCTCTCATGTAATTTACAAGCTTAAAAACAAATTGGGAGGTGAAAAGGCCTCATAAGTGGAATAGCCTAGGGCTTCTTTTCATCTAAATCCGGCCCTTATGACAGTTATTTATTATTATTTTTACCCTTTTTGATGATATTTCATAAACAAAACAGATTATTGTAATCACTGTTGACATTTACTTGGATTGCACATGTGTTGTGTTTGTTTAAACTCTCAATGAAATGGAGCGATTGCAGTTTTTGCTGTGCATTCAGCATCGTATCTCACGAGAATGATGCAGATATTTCGTTCCTCCGTTGCCATAGGGATGGACTAAGTTGTTTGCATTTGGCCAATGGGGGCGCTCTAACCTCTCATCCCCCCCTAGTAAATCGATATACTGTTCGAACCCCCATTCTTGCTTCTGTTATGTAGCTTCTTCAATATATTTGTTTTATTTAATTTTTTTTCCTCACCACCCTCTTTTACTTTATTCCGGTAATTCTTATGAATTTTGCAATGAAAGTTATCGGATATTTTCCCATTTAATGAAAAGTCAAATTTATACAGGAATTCTCGTTAGAATTGAAAAATTGTGTCAAAAATTATGACATATGTGATTGAGTAAAAATGAATAACGATGTTTGCAATTCTTACAGTTAACCGCAAACTTATTGAAAATTAATTCTGACAAGAATTCTAATTAAAGTTTATTTTATCTTCATCTGTCATCATCGAAGAATCAGAGTAATTTGAGAAGTTGATGTAATAATTCTTTGGTTTCAAAAAGTAAGATAAGTTTCTTAATTTTTGTCTTATTCACTTGCCCTATTTTATAATATCTCAAAATGATTTGAGAATTCCAATATGAAATAAGAATTTCAATATTAAATGAGGATCTCAGTTTGAAATAATTTCAATATGAAATCAAAATTTTAATATTAAATGAGGATCTCAGTATGAAATGAAAATTTCAATATGAAATAAAAATTTTAATATTAAATGAAAATTTTAATATTAAATAAAAATTTTAATATTAAATGAGGATCTCAATATGAAATAAAAATTTCAATATGAAATGAAAATTTCAACATTAAATTAAGATCTCAATATGAAATAATTTCAATATTAAATTAAGATCTCAATATGATAGGAGAATTTCAAATAATATTGTGATTACAAGATGATACAAGAATATCTTATGAATTTTCCATAAAAAATACCGGAGAATTCCTATTAATATGAAGTCAAATCCCAATTTGAATACATGATAGAATTTAAAATTTATGTCTTAAATTGTGACATCCGAGATTGACGTAAAAATGGAATGAAGTATTTGTTAATTCAAGTTTTCACAAACTTGTTACAAATTAGTTTTGAAATGAACTCTAAAAAATTTAACATAAAATAAACTCTTATTTTAATTAAAGAATAATTTTGTTCAAAAATATAATAATTAAAATGTTACATCTTTGTTTTCTAATACAAGAAATTGTACGTATTACATAGAATAAAATGTTACGTACATGTTTTTAAGCGTATATAATGCTTTAATAAGCCAATGTTCAATGCATATGTAGTATTTTTCTGCATGTTATTTTTCCCATGAAAGAAAGTGTAAGTAAAAACATATGAAACGTATTTAAAATTAGATTTCATAATGTTTAAATGTGTTTAAGATTTTATCTATTTCAAAATAGCATACAAAAAAAAAATGATAGTAGAAATGCTTTCTGAATTCTTCAATGTCAAATTTTTTTAAAGTAAAGTTGAAATTTTTTTTTTTATAACTTTTTTTTTTATAATAGGATATGCAGAAGGATAAAACGACATAATGCACGATTCTTGTCAAGGCATATTAGAGAATTTTTAAAATTTTTTGAGTGAGTTTTTTCAAAATAATTACCAACGGAATCAGAAAATTGCAATGTCTGTAAAACAATATAATTTTTTTGGCATGAGAACAGTGCTTGTTTTCGTTACTGAGAATTATTTCTCCAATAGATTATTTTTATTCAATCTCAGTAATTTTAATTCGAAAAAGAACATGAAATAAAAAAAAATTGTCAGTGGCATTGAACAGGTTAAGGTGAACATTCATTCCAATTAATGGCATATTTTATTTTAAAATTCTGATGGTATCCTTAATTTGACATGGTCAAATAAAATAGATAATTGTTTTCTAAGCTCTTGATAACAAATTTCTGCAGAAGTCAAAAGTGACTGCTCGTCTGGAAAGTTTGCATGGAAAAATAGTTAAAATAATTAAATAGGAAATTTTAAATTAATTAAATAGGAAATTTAATTAATTTTTTAAGTATCAAAGGAAGAGACACCTACTTCTATTTTTTTTTTTTTTTTTTTTTTTCAGTGTTTGGGGGAAAAAAAGAGTTAATGCTCTTCGAAATTAGTGCAACTGCGGACATACTACTGTGTCCAAAAAGTAAGACCAGTTTTAAATTTAAATTTCCCGGGCATATGGTATTTCAATTTTTTTTTTTCCTGTTTTAGCTTGTTGGCACTGTTCTTGACATTTGTGTGAAATTTCACGTTAAAATATTCATTAGTGTTGGAGTTACGCTTGGCTTTGTGAGACGCTAAAACGGATTCCGGCGATTTTTGAAATGTCTAAATAAATTGAGCAAAGAACTTGCGTTAAATTTTGTTTGCGAAAACCTATAGAACGTTGCAGAAGGCATTCGTTGTGCATTCCTATATCGGGAAGAAATGTTTAGAAATGGTATAAACAGTTCAAAGAAGGCAGAGAACGCGTTGAAGACGAAGAGTCCTCTGGTCGACCATCAACCTCAACCGACGAAGCTCACGTCCAAAAAATTAAAGATTTGGTGCTTGCAAACCGTCGATTTACAATTAGAGACCTTGCTGATGATGTTGAATTTTCAAAATTCCATTTTAAGAGATGTTTTGGGCCTCAAACGCGTCAAATCTTGATTGCTACCAAAAACACTGAATGCGCCAGCTCACATTGCATAGATTCTTCGTGACTTTTTCGCCAAAAATGAAACCCATATCATTCCACAACCACCGTATTCACTTGATTTAGCACCGTGCTACTTCTGGCTATTCCCTAAATTCAAAAGACCACTCTGGGGACACCTTTTTGAGTCCATTGAAGAGACATTTCAAAAATCGCCGGAATCAGTTTTAAAATCTCACACACACACACAAAAATCCCAAAGGCAAGCGTAACTCAAGCACTAATGAATATTTTGACGTTAAATTTCACACAGATGTCAAGAATAGTGCCAACAACCTAAAAAAAAAATTGAAATAACATATGACCGGGAAATTTAAATTGAAAACTGGTCTTACTTTTTGGACACAGTAGCAGTGTTATTAGTCATTCTGTTATTTTTAGGTTGAGTGTGATCTTTCGTGAACAGAAAGAGCCAAGTGGTCGGCAATTGGCATTACTCGGATGACCTTTCCTTTCGAGCCATTGACACTTCAATTGTTGGCGCAGTTCGTTGGCGTTAAAAAAATGTCGTTAAAGCCAATTTCAGGATTTGAATATTTTATTACAGTTTTTAAGGCTGTCGGATATATTTTCTTTGCTATATGATTATATTTATTTTTAAAAATTTAGGGATTATTTTGCTATGAATATTAAAATAAAAGATAAAATTTTTTTGAAAATAATATTATTTTAATTATATTTTTGTTTTTCAAAGTTTAATCCAAACAGATTTTTTAATCATTTCGTTTTTTTTTTTATTCGATTTATGTAGATAAAAATTTAGCAAGCGATGAAATTTTATGACGTTCAAAAAGTTTAATTATCAATATATGAGCTGTTTTATTTGAAAGTGGTGCAAGTCCATTTTTGACAAAGAGTTGGTTAATCATAACAATGAATGCAATCTGCTATGAGCTTTTTAATATAAAAAACTCCTCCCAAAAAAACCTTCAAAATTTTTTATTTGTCAATTTAAATTTGCGTAGTTAAGGACATTACAAATGCTATTACTTTGAAAGCGGTGTAAGTCAACATTTCGCAAAGTCATAACATTTAGTTCAAACATTATACTACATAATTTCTCTACTTCATTTTTGTATGTGTGGTAACACTGTTAAATGGCATAACAATTTTCGTTCGTTTACTGGAATTTTGTTTTTGCTTCATCATCATCATCAGAGGAGGAGGAGGATTCCATAGCTAGAGTTGAAAACGCTATTGGTAGTGTGTTCTGTTTGTTCACCATATACAATGCTGCATAAAACTTCATTGGATGAAAATGCGGAGTTTAAAACACTTGATTTATCCCCCAGTTGAGGAAGACTACGAAAATTTGAAAATATAAAGCTAGCTCTTTTATATCACCAGGCCATGTCTATCACATCAGAAAAATTCAATGATATGATGAATTTATCTCCAATACATCATTACTATTTTCTAAAACATTCTCAGGATGATAAAAATTAAAAATGGCACCTTTGAAAGGTTGTAATTAAAGTAATTCAAATGGCAATACCTGAAGAAATAGTGAAATAAAGCCTTTTTATTTTTATTTTTTCTAACATATTTAATAAAAATTTCATAAAAAAAATGAGATCATATTTAACATTTCATAAATGCATGATTTTTCATATTTTTTTGACTTTGCAAGTGGTCAATTTGAGGTCACTAAAAGTATAATTTTTTAAATTAATACTTCAAAAACGATCTCATTATAAATTCAAATCAATTTAATATTAAAAAAAATAAAATGAGCGTATTAACTTATACCAATTCAAACCATTCACATACAAATCCTTAAATATAATATCCATATAATATATAATAGACTTACACCACTTTCAAAGAAAACGACTCAAATGTGAAAAAAGCACCACTCATAACCCAATAATATCATGCTCCATTATGGTGCAGGAGTGAACAGGTACGAATCCTATGTTGGCGTGCTTTGTAGTTATTGAAGGCAATTGTGAAAGCACGCCCAAGTGTTTCTTATAAATAGTCAGGCTGTTTGGCGAGAATTTTCAGATTTTTTTTTTCGCCAACCTATATACAAATGCAATAGTCATTAGTCAAATGTAATATCAAATAGCCATTAGTCATTTATCATTTTTATCCATCAGTAACAAACATAAATTAAATACAAAGCCCCCGATATATGCAAATATAACAGTTAGAGATAAAAAGATTTACACCACAAGGAAAAAAAATGTAAAACTATTTAAAAAGCAACCTACTTTTAAAGAAGACATTGCAATCTGATAGTTGTTTATTGATAAAATTGCATTTTCCCCCTCGTTAATAGGCAAAGAATGAAAGCAAATAATAATAAAAAGAAATAAAATAAAGAAAGAAGAAAATCGGAAAAAAAAAAAAAAAAAAAATGCCGAAATCCAATAGTGAAAATAAACGATTCCTCATCAAATAATAGTTCTAAATTATTCCTTATTTTCTTTTTTAACATATATCAACACGCTCCAAAAACTTCGATAATTACCTCGACCCATTAGGAACGCGCGCTGTTTGGCTACACTTATTAGCGTCTTACAAAGTTATTATTCAGTTTATATGAAAGCAGGGGGAAAAAATAAATAAATAAACAGAAAAAAGTATGTGGCAATGATCCGCGATAAACAAAATAATACTGGCAGAGAGAAAAAAAAATATTTCTTTGGCGCGCTTATTACCTAATTAAAAACTGCCAGGGAAACGCCTAATGAATAACCTCCAGATTGACGCATGACCTCCATTTGACCCGCTTGAGGCGTTGTCTCGAGTCGCAGAAATGGCCACGTCTTGATTTACTTTATCTCCCTTCGATATTATACTGCCCAGAAGCAGGTGTAGGGGATGGAGAAGAAGCAGAAGGAAAAAAAGAATGTTCTCCAGGAGAAAAATGAATTTTCACACCTGTTTAGGTAGTCATTCACTCCGCCATGCCTTTCTTTTTTTTTCTTCCTTTTTGTTCTTGTGGCTGACCTCATTGATGTCTTAGACATACCTGGCCTTGTCACTCCTTCCAAGTGACCGAGACACATAAAAAGTTGTTCTCCGGCCTTTTGGAAGGGAAGCGAAAGTACTTTTCTCGATCAACAAGGGGGAAAATTGCCTGGCTAGCTAGCTAGCTCCAAGCACTTCAAAAAAGATCCTGTGATTTGCAGAATGAAAGGAATGGTATGGTAGGAGAAAGAAAGTAGAAAAATGGATGTCTTCACTTGCTGGGACAGTTTTGGTAATAATCGCAGTCGGTAATTGTTATGTAAGGAAGAGCTGGAGTAGGGGGGGACATTGTTGATTTTGACTTTTATGCAGCAGATTATGAAAGGAATTGGTTGGTTGGTTGTGCTCCTAAATTTCGAAAAGATTCTCTGGTGCGAAACTTGTAGCAATTATGTTTTGGAAGCGAATCTTCCACTCCAGTGAGCACCTTTCTAAAATTACTTAATTCCTTGAAGTTCAATTTCAGTTACCCATGAATCTACTTTCGTTTGTTTTTCATGGAATTTCTGATGTTTAATTAAATCTAATTGGAAAAAAAAGTTTAATTAATTTAAAAGTTTTAATTAATTGAAAAAAAACAATAACTGTGACCGAGACACCTAAAAAGTTGTTCTCCGGTGGAGAAATAGCCTTTATAAGTTGAAGCGAAAGCACTTTTCTCGATCAACAAGGGGGAAAATTGCCCGGCTAGCTAGCTCTCCGAGCACTTCAAAAAAAGATCCTGTGATTTGCAGAATGAAAGGAATGGTATGGTAGGAGAAAGAAAGTAGAAAAATGGATGTCTTCACTTGCTGGGACAGTTTTGGTAATAATCGCAGTCGGTAATTGTTATGTAAGAAAGATTTGGGGGACATTGTTGATTCTGACTTTTTATACAGCAGATTATGAAAGAAATTGGTTGGTTGGATGTGCTCCTAGATTTTCGAAAAAGATTCCTTGGTGCGAAACTTGTAGCAATTGTGTTTTGGAAGCGAATCTTCCACTCCAGTGCTCACCTTCCTAAAATTACTTAATTCCTCAAGTTCAATTTCAGTTACCGACAAAAACCTACTTTCGCTCGTTTTTCATTGAATTTCTGATGTTTAATTAAATAATCGGAAAAAAAAGTTTTAATTAATTGAAAAATAAAAAGAATAACTTAATTTGTTTAGATTTTCTACAACTCGATGAAGATCAACTCGTTCAGTATTTTGAGTATATGATTGATTGTAATGTTTTTAACGTTGCGTCTAATACGTGTCCGGCGTTTTAGTGACAGATCAGATCAAAGTCATAGTATCTGAAACAACAATTATCGTCATCATCAATTGCGCAACAGCCCCATGGTGGGCCATGGTCATCTGCTGATTTCAAGACAGGAGATGTTTTCTTTTTACGAGGTAGCTTTGTCAGCCCTACGTCCAACGCTCTACAGTCATATTAGACCAGAACCAACTGTTTTAAAGTGGATTCCGAACCGCTACAAACATCCATGGCATCGCCGAGACTCGAATCCGAAGCCTCTGGCACCGAGCGCCAGAGCACTAGTCACTCGGCCATCAGGCCCCTAATAATAATTATTATCATCATCATCATTGGCACAACAGCCCAGTGTGGGCCAAGGCCGTGTACCTACTGGCAGATTTCGAGACGAGAGATGGTTTTCTTTTTTTTTTTACGGGGTAGGGTTGTCAGCTCTACGCCCAACGCTCAACAGTCATATGAGACCGGGACCTACAGCTTAAAGCGGATTCCGAATCACTACAAACATCCATGACACCGCCGAGACTCGAACCCGAAACCTGTGGTACCGAGCTCCAATAATTATTATAACAATCTTAAATTACATTTTACAAATACGATGTATATTATTTTTTAAATAAATAAAAAAAATATTAATTCGTATTATTATTATTATTAAAAAAACGTGTTCTAGATCATATCAAACTACGTCTAACGCTATACCGCGAGCCAGATTCATGGCATAGTACCTGTGGACATTTTTTTCCCCGCAAGCTATAGTTCGAAAAACCCCGAATTATAGGAATCAATCACATTTCACAGATAAAATCTTTCTATCTGTTGTACGCGTTTTTTTTATTCCTCCTATAACACGTGTAATTGTCGAATTGATTCTTCAATTACATGACTTGTCCAAACAACTGGCTTGGATTTTGTTCGCAATTTAATTCTGCCTTCGTATCACGTTGCGGATGATAACCTCGCAGTATAGAATGGAAATTGATTTATTTAATCCATTAAATATATAGTAGAATAAATAGAATCCAGCGTCACATTATCCCTAATTGCTCTTCTGAGTTTCAGAAACAGGGCCCCGATTCAGTAGATTTAATTAATCGTGCCATTAAAAATGATCTAATTTCTCTTTAGCTAATTTAGTAATTATGATATAATTGTGCCTTATTTCGCTGTTTATTTTATTACGAACTACTGAAATGGAATTTAATTTTAAAACGGATGATTTGTGAAATTCACTTTTATCTGGAATCTTATAATTGACTTGGAATTAATGTTGTCTTTATATTTATAGGTTTTAATTTTTATTTGGTAATTAAGGTTATAAATGAGTGCTTATAAATGCGAAAACTACATTCTTTTGAGACAGAATTTTGTTTAAATGAATTATATGCGTACATTTATTTTGAAGTTGAGTCGTATGTTCTCGTGAAACAACAGAAAATTAAAATTATTGTAGCGTACTAATTTTCTGTATTTTATAACACTAAGACATGCTAAATTATTTGTTCTGCTTTATTTTATTAAAAACAAAATATTTATATGAAGCATTGAATAATTGTATGCAAAAATTTATTAATCAGTGATCTTATTTCTATTTCTAATATGTTTTTAAAATACTTATTTAATTTCGATATAATTTTTTATTCATTATTAGGATCAAAACAATTATACACTGATAAATATAAATATGAAAAAGAGTATATAAATATTATAAGTTACCGTAATTTTTTAAACGATAATCTTATTTCTATATCTAATATATCTTATTTCTATATCTTTTTAAAATGCTTATTTTTTTTTTCGATATGTTTTTTATTCCTTATTGGGATCAAACTAATTGTAAACTGATAATTATAAATATGAAAAAAGTATATAATTATCATGATTTATTAATCGATAATCTGATTTCTATTTTTAAAATGTTTTTAAAATATTTATTCTATTTTGATAACATTTTTATTGCGTATTAGGATCAAAATAATTCTACACTGATAACTATAAACATGAAAAAAGTATATAATTATTATAAGTTATCATAATTTTTAATTCGAAATTTAAAAAAATGCAAATGTATTTTGCTAATATTAAGGTATACAAAAAAAGAAGACTTAAATTATTTCTTATTTAATAGTGAAATTTTGTTTCTTAAAACCACTTTTGCTTTTATTTCATTATTTCATTTTATTTTGTTTTCTGAACTATTTAATATTATTGGTAATTTTTTTTAATATAAATAGGCTCTCCATTTTTCATTATATTACATATTAAAGTTAGGGTGGGGGGATATAAGTCCAGTTGTAAAAGAAAATGATTGTTTATTATTTTTCAAAATTAAAACGCCAGGGCAATCAGAAAGGTGATTGATTGGGCACACTGAAAATGAACGGGGACGCCTTTAAAAGAACAAGCGAAATTAAAACTTCTAACCTTGTAGTGATAGATTCCTGACGCAATTAGCTACTGTTGTGGGATTGTCATGGCAAAGTTGGCATTCCTGTTTTCAAAAACAACTTTATTTTTTTTACTTAGGAATTTAAATTATTTTGTATGGCTTGTAATTGTAAAAATGTAAAAAAACAAAAAAGCATTTTGTTTACGAATCACCTGTAAAAGTTGGCAGGCGTATAGTGTATGTTTACGAATCTTCCATGAAGATAAAATAACATTTTACGTATCTTTGGTATATGGTATTTTTTTTTTTTCTTTTTCTAATTTTATGGAGAAAGTAATCTTTTTTTATAGATTTTAAATCAATATAGAAAATTTGAAGTATTTTTTTCCCATTATTGATGAGTGTTCTCATTTTACTTTCATTATTTTCTTAAAAGTTAGCCGCGGATTGTTTCCTATTCCATTACTAAAACAAAATGCAAATCACTCAAATAAATGAAAGTTGTTATATAGCTTAGAAGTGAAATTAAATGAACTGAAAAATTCATTAATGGAGATTTTAAAACGTAGGAAGTATGATTTGTACTTTTTTTGTGCTCATATTGTATTAGAATAAAGTAATGGCTTTTGTAATTCATTCTGCTATAAATATTTTAACATTGTACCAGTTTGAGAATAATATTGTTTAATACGGATACTTTTATCTAAGTTTATTTTTATTTAAGTTTTGTTCTACAATTTTTCAATGGGGATTCTTAAAATAAGATAGCTAAAATTATATATGTTGTGATGAGTAGTATATAAAGATTACAAATATCTTGTGGCGTTTTTATATGTCTATAAGAAATAAAATTGCTTGAAAATCTATAATACTAAACTCTTTTGCTGAGATAGGAGAATAAGAAGACAAATTAAGAAAAAATCTGTATAATTGTAATCTGCTGTACAGATATACATGTTACTCATAAAATTTAGAAATTAATGTAAGATAAAAATGCATAACAACAATCTTAAAAAAATTATAGAATTTCAAAATATTTCTTTTTCTTGGAAAATTCTCATCCTCAAATCTCTTTTTTTGCTTTTACCAGACGATTTTTTAGAACAATTTTTCTTCTTAATTATTTTTTTTACTAAATTATTTAATAATTACTTAATTATTTTGTAAATAAATATTATTTATAAAAAAAAACTCATGAAATATTTAATCTAAGAACAAAACGCACAACAGCAATTTCAATAAATAATAAATTTAAAAAAAAAAAAAAAAAGTAGAATTTCAAATGATTTTCTTTTCTTAAATTCTCATTTTCACTGTGAAATAAAGTTGTTTTTTGCATTCACCAGACGGGTTTTTAGAACAATTTTGCATTAATTTGACTTCTGGATTTTTTTTTTTTTTTACTAAATTATTTTGCATATAAATATTCTGTACAAAACACTCGTAAAAGAAATTAAAAATCAAATTTAAAAGTGTTCAAGGACACGAAAAATCCTTCTCCGCTAAACAATACCCATATATTTTCTGGGCAAAAACGTTTCTTTGTTTATAAGATTTTGTGAGAAGCTCAATTCGAACGCTTCAATGCTTTTTAACGTGAGAGAAAAGATGCATTTCTTTTACTAAAAATAAAAACAAAAGTTGCATTTTTTTTTTTAAACTATCTTTTGTGCGATAGCTTTGTTTGTGGCTTTGGAAAGTTCTGTACCATTTGAAGAATAAAAAAAAAAAAACAGAATGGAATCTTAATTTCTCGACCAACTCACGTTGCAAAGTGAAACTGCAAATCCTAATAGTTTCTTTTGCCGACAGTACATTTTTCTTCGATACGTGTTCCATTCCCTCCCCATCCCCAAGTTAAAAAGCCAACTTCTTCTTTCTTCTTTTTCTGGCCAGGCAATTTAAGTCTCGGGTCATTATTATTCGGACAGCGTGTTTTACCCCGAAAAAACGTATAACTTAAAAACTTCTTAAAATCGCAGATCACGTGGTGGCCCGGATCGCAAGCGGCCCTGGGATGGAAAAGAAGGCGTACAATTTTTCCAGCCTGATCCAATCTGAAGGAACATAATAATAATAAAGATAATAAAAAAAAGGAAGGATTAAAATACAAGAAAAACATAAAATACGATCTTCCCGAATGTCGCAGTAAATTGTCGTCAAATACTAATCACCGAACCGGGAGCATAATAATATGAGACCCGTAACTCTGGGAAGATAATTACAGGTGTCCGGACGGTAATAATACAGCGACAAAAAGAAGTTGATGATGTCGCGTGATTAACCGACTTATTGCTCGCTTTAACAACCGGATAAAAATGCTGCTCAAAGAAGGCACCTTTCGCGAGGAGGGTGATATTTGTGACATCGGATGTTGATGTCAGGCCTCTTCGGAGAACATGTTTCGGGTTCGTGCTATTTGGAATTGCGATCTTTAGATGTTGTTATTAACATACAATTGATGTCTCTTGTTAAGTTGTGGTGGTAATGGTTTTTCATACTTTGTTTCTCTGAATTGCATTTGTATATAGAATATGACGTCCAAGTTAGATGAAAGATTAATGTCCTTACAAAATAACTGGCGGCCTGATGGCCAATCGGCTAGCGCTCTGTCGAATTGTTAGTGGTTCGAAATCCATGTTAAAGTGTAATTTCCGATCTAATGAGCCCAAAGTGTGTCTTACGGATCCCACACGTTCAGCATATAATAATTATTATATCATCCTACAATAGTTTTATGGCATCGACGACTGGCCCCTACTTGTCCCGAATTTTAACTCAAATTCTTTGAACTTTAATTTTAAATTTTTATTTTTTATCCTACTTTTATTTATTTTTTAATTTTTGAAACTTTATCATCTTGCACCTCATACTAACATTAAGCAGCCAATTAAAATTTTAAATTATATATATGAATTAAGATGAGGAGGTTAAGGGGTCTATCCCCATTGGTACTCCGTAATCGGTACGCCAGTTGCCAGCCCAAAGTGTGCACAAAATGACCGTAGAGCGACAAACCAAACCAAACCAAACCAAATCTTACAAAATAACTCATAAGAGTTTAGAATCTTAGGCATTGGAAAATATGTCAAAAGATGCTTTTTTTTTTTTTTTATATTTCGTATCTTTACTTTTTTAACTTTTAGGATCTATCAATTATTTTTTTGGAATGATTTTTCTTTTAAAATTATTTTTGATTAAGTTTTAATACTGTATAGTTTGTTGCTGAAGATTATAAATAAGATGGTGTCATATGATTGTCTTGTGTAACATTCTGATAAAAATGTTGAGAATACGTTTCTGAAATGGGTGATGCTTGTGATATTGGATATGATGTCAAATTGTTTCGGAGCATGTGCTTTAGGTTTATTCTGTTGGATGGTTATTTTAAGATGTTATTATTAGCATTCAATTCATGTCAAATCTCTTTTGATAGGTTGGTGGTGCTAATAGGTTTTCATTTTTTGTTTGTCTGAATTGCATTTGTATATAAAATTTGACGTCCGAGTTAGATAAAAGAGTAATGTTTTAATAGAGAATCAAACTAGCATGAGACACTGTAAAAAAAAAAAGTGAAGAAAAACTGCCCAAAAATGCTTATCGTATATTCATTATCTTCTTTTTTAACTTTGGATATTTTTTTAAAAAGACTTTTCTTTTAAAATTATTTTTAGTTGAACTAAAAATAATCTTAAAACTTTCTTAATTTCAAACTTTTATTTTTTACTTTGTTTGTCTGCTTAGTTGAGTTATAATACTGAATAGTTTGTTCTTGGAGATTATAAATAAGATGTTATCTTATGATTGATTGCCATGTAACATTCTGGTAAAAATGTTTAAAATATATTTTCATAGATGCTTGTGATGTTGGATATGATGTCAAAATGTTTCGGAATACATTAATAAAAAAAAAAAGGTTAGGTTCATTCTATTGAATTGCAGTATTAAGATGTTAGTTATTATTGCATACAATTCAAGTCGGATCTCTGCTTATAGGTTGTGGTGGTAATTGTTTTTCATTCTTTGGTTGTCTAAATTTCATTTGTTTATACGAGTTGTAAAATTTGACATCCAACTTAGTTGAAAGATTAATTTCTTGACAAAATACCCATAAAAAAAAAGCGTGGGAAAGCTGTCAACACATGCTTTTTTTTCTTTCAATATTTCATATCTCTTTTTTTTTTAACTTTTAAGATTTATCAATTATTTTATTAATGATTTTCCTTTTAAAATTATTTTTACTCGATTTCTAATCTTGTATAATTTTTTGTTGAAGATTATAAATAAGATGCTATCTTATGATTGATTGTCATGTCTAACATTCTGATGAAAATGTTGAAAATATGCTTCTGAAATAGGTGATGTTTGTGATGTTGGATTTGATGTCAAATTGCTTCGAAACACATGTTTTAGGTTCATTTTATTGGATCATAATCTTAAGATGTTATTATTAACATTCAATTCATGTCGGATAGACTGATGCTAATGGGCTTTTTTTCTCAAAGTTAGATGAAAAATTAATGTGCCAATAGACAATCAAATTTTGAGAAATTGTAAGCAAAAAAAAAAAAACTACCCAAAAATGCTTGTCTTAGATCCGGCAAATTAAAAAAGAAGATATTGAATATATCAATTATTTTTTAACGATTTTTTAAAAATTATTTTTATTTGAGTTTCTATAGTTTTTTTTTTTTTTTTTTTTGAAGATTATAAATAAGTTGTTATTTTATAATTGATTGCCTTGTCTAACATTTTGATGAAAATGTGTTTCAGAAATGGTTGATGCTTGCGACATTGGATATGATGTCAAATTGCTTCGGAACACATGTTTTAGGTTCGTTGTATTGGATCGCAGTCTTAAGATGTTATTATTAACATTCATTTCATGTCGGATCTGTGTTGATAACTGGTGGTGCTAATGGGTTTTCATTCTTTTTGTCTGCAATGCATTTGTAGATAAAAATTGACGTCCGAGTTATATGAAAGACCAATGTCCTAATATTAATCCAAACCAGCATGAGAAGTTGTAAGAAAAAAACGAGGAAAAAGTATCCAAACATGTTTTGTTATGTTCTATTTTTTTAATTTCCTGGATCTAGCAATTATTTTTTAATGACTTTTCTGATAAAATTATTTTTCATCCGGATTTCGATACCATATAATTTGTCACAGAGAGATTCTAAATAAGATATTATTGTATGATTGATTGACATTTTGATAAAAATGCTGCCTGGAAAATAAGTTCCAGAGAGATTTGACATTTGTGATATTGGATATGATGTCAAATTGTTTCGTATCAATATTAATGTCAAATGTCCATTTTTTTTCTCCTGTGTCCGTGTCATTTAATCTCAAGTCTTTGGTTGTTATTAGCTTACAAATGCTATCTCTTGATCTCTCTTGTAAGCTTTGATGTTAATGGTTTTCCATTCTATGTGTATCTATATTGCATTTTTGTTGAAATTTAACATCCGACTTAAAGATTGAGGTTTTAATAAGGAATCGAAACAGGTTGTAAAAAAAATAATAATAATAATAATAATAAGTGACGAAGAGAGATCGGAACCTGTTTTTCTTTGATTTAATATCGTATTTTTCAAATATCTTGCAGGTTATTTTTTAATGTTTATTTTCTTTTGAAATTATTTTTCACGTAATAACACCCATGTTTTATGATACTTGCTTGGCAGGGATTATAAATAAGTTTATATCCAGACATTATAATTACAGTTTCTTATTACTTTTATTACAACATGAATTATTAAAAATGTAAGTATTAGAATCACACATGCAAATTATCTTGTTTTTAATGCGAATCCAAAAAATGAAAAATTGCGTTATGCTAATGCGTTTTTCCCCATATAATGAATCCTGGATTAGTGCTTGCACAAAATCCATTTATCTAAAGTTATAATACATAGTTATTTCGAATTAAATTTTTAATGAATCTGGAAGTTTTAGAATCTTTTCTTTAATATTTTAAATTGACATATTTCCATAATAAGTATTTTATTTTAAAATGATTCCGGAGGTTTTAATCGCAAAGTGAATGGCTTGGCAAATTTTATTTTAATCTTGTTGTTTAGTAGTCTGGAAAATGAAAAAAATATTTAGTGAAATTTCGTTGCCCGATGGCCAATCGTCTGGTGCTCTGGGCTTTGGTCACAGGCTTCAGGTTCGAATACTGCCGGTGCATGTTTTGTTAGTGGTTCGTTAAACTGTAGGTCCCGTTCTAATTAGCCTGAAAGTGTGCAAACAATGACCGTAAAGCGACAAGCCAAATCGCGGCCTGATGGCTAATTGGCTAGCGCTCTGGCCTTTGTTAGCACAGGTTTCAGGTTCGAATCTTGGCGGTGGCATGGATGTTTTGTTAGTGGTTCGGAATCCACTTTAAAATGTAGGTCCTGGTCTAATTAACCTAAAAGTGTGCACAAAATGACCTTGAGCGACAAACAAACCAAATTTATGGAATTTCTGAAAATAAAGAGAAATTTTAATTTTATTTATTAAATAATTTAATTTCTTCTTACGGCCGACTCGTGGCTCAGTGGCAACTTGCGCCGCTGTTGATCATTAGGAATGATGTTCCATCCGCTGGCAGCTTTGTTGTAGTCACTGCTTCAAAAAGCTAGGAGGCTCTATGGCGTTTGGGATGTTCAGCATCCTGCCTCGGGAGTCGGACTATCTGGTGAGAGTTTTCCGAGATTTTCCCCATACGATACGCACATGCGGGATAGTTCATCATAATAGTTCTCCGGGAATCCACTGTACTCCTTCAGTGACTGGGAACCAAGTCAGACTTCTACCTACGGGTGCTCCATCACAACAGAAGCTACCCTCTTTCCTACCATCCATGAGTAGATTACTAATGGGATGTGCATCCCTCACTGCAATACACTGATGATTAGACAGAAGGAAAAAATTTCCTTACTGGGATAAAATGTATAGATACATATAATAAATACATACAAAATTAATGCATATAAATGTATCATCATCATCAATAGCACGACAGCCCAGAGTGGGCCAAGGCTTTCCTTTGAAGAGATTTCCTTGCATTCCTCTGGGTGACAGGGTCCTCCAATTCTTAACCTTTAGTAGAGCAAAATCTTTTTCAACTGCGTCTAGCCATCGCAACTTGGGTCGTCCTCTTCATCCTTGTCCCTGCGGCTTTGCCAAAACGAGCCTTAAATAAATGTATACGTACTTTTAATTTAAAAATGCTTGTTAAGAAACTCAAGTTATTGACATTAATTATTTGTAACGGATTGTCTTTTCTTGCCTTATTATTAATTAACATGATTGAAATTGTTAAATAAAACTATTTCATTTAAAAAAAATCTTAACTTCTTTATGTTCTCATTTTCTGAAATCAAAAACAAATCCTTTCCAAGGAATACCAACTTATTTTACCCTGAATCGTTACCGTCCATTAACTAACAACTCCGAAACAAATTGTTAGTTCTCATCTCCAGGTCGGAATGCTTTACTAATCACAGGACATGTCACAGAGCAAATGGAACATCGAAACTTCCAACTTCTGTTTTTACGTCTGCCCCGATGTTGTTCTTTTTTTTGGGGGGGAAGAACCAACCCCCAAAAAAAAGAACAACATCGGTACATTGTTAAGTAGAAAAAAAGCAACAAAACAGTGCACTGACTGCAGTTGAGGAAAAAAAGAACGAAGCATTTGTTTACCCTATTGAGTCTCGAGGGCCCAGACGATTTTGAACTCTTGATCTCAGCTCAAGACTGGAAGGGGAATATGCAAATTTTCGTGCCTCCTTCCCCTAATTATAGACCACTCTCTTGCAATTAAATGCTTGGCGCCTGCCTTGCAGATCTCGGAAACCGTATATACCCATGACATTCTCCCCCAAAGTACGCTATGCAGATGATACCATTCATTCTTTTCCCTTTTCTCAATTTCTTTTCTTTCTTTTTGTTATTTCCGTTGCTTTGTAAGAATCCCATAATGATGTGTTTGCACAAAGCCATAACGTAACAGTGTCGTGGCGTTCGGGAATAAATGACGTTGCCAAAAAGCAATTACGAAACCGCCCCTCAAGTTTTCGTCTGCTGGAATTGGAAACTTCGCCAGGTGTCTCGCTTGCTCCCTGCTAATTATAGCCCCGGATTTACGCAACCCCAAATATATATCTATTTTTTTTTTTTTTTTTTTTCTTTTCCAATGAAACTCCCCCTTTTTTTTCTTTTTCTTTCTTTTTTTTTTTTTAATTCTATTTCTCTATCTTTAATTTAATTTTTTTTTTTTATCGTTTGTCTTCTTTAAACCGCGGAAATAAACGATCAACTCAACTCAACTGGACTTTGATTCTCGCATTTCCAATTAGCAAATTCAGCCATCTGCTTAAACCGGGGTTGGCCAACTCGCGACCCGCCTTGAACTTTTTTCCGGCCCGTGAGATTTATCACACTTTTGCAAAATATATTTATTCTATAATGACTAAAGTAGCGAAAACCAATGTATTAAAAAAATACATCCGAAATAAATATGTGTCTATCCATATATTAAAAAATTAAATTGTGAGAAAAAAATTAAGTTTGATTTTAAAATAAAAGTCTTGCGAATGTAGGACAGATATTGCCTGTTTCATTTATGAATTTGCAATTATGTGTTCGCAAAAAATTATATTATATTCTGTAAACTCATGATGTGCTCGTATCTTGGAACATCTAACATACCAGGTTCTATGTTTCACTTTAAGTGACCTCAGTGTCGCAGTGGCCATCGCTAGATATGCACAGTTGATTGGTGATAGTAGACCAAACCAGACTCTTAGTTCAAGTTGTTAGCAGTTTTGGTTCAACTTAAACCTGCGAATCGTTATTTTCTAAAGTGAAATTGTCCCAACACAAAACACGCTCGAACATAACGGACGCTCACCTGCAACACCCATTGCGATGTGCAAATAAACAAATTGAGATCGATTTGCAAAATCTAAGTGAAAGAGTGGTTTGGTTGTCGCTCTACAGACTTCTTGTGCGCACTTTAGGCTAAACAGACCGGTACCTACGGTTTAAAGCGGATTCCGAACCACTACGAACATCCATGGTATCGCCGGGACTCGAACCCGAAACCAGTGTTACCGAGTACCAGAGCTCTAGCCACTCGGCCGTCAGATCCATGGGTCTAAATGTAATATATGGATATATATTTTTATATGCGGCCTGCAGAGTTATGATGCATTTCCAAAGTGGCCCGCAACATTATTTGGGTTGGCCACCCCTGGCTTAAAGATTCTTAACCTCCCAATTTTAAAAAAAAAACATTGTTATATATTTTTTAAAAGCATTTTTTTTTTTAAGGAACAAATGTGGCTAATAGGGTTGTGGCCCCTCCTTCCCTTTTTCGCAAAGCTTGCTGAAAAATAAATTTCGTTTAACTACTTTGGATGAAAAGGGTAGCCTTTATGTCTTCCCCCCTTTTCCTCTTTTAATATAAGTTTTTTTTTTTTCCTTTCTTTTGCCGTGGATGCGTAGGCATTGTTGTTGGTAACTAGCGGAAATGCACTTGAGGGCTTCATATTGATATTTTTGATGGAACAGGTGCTCGTCTTATTTATCCCCTGCGTTGGCTGGCTTTTTTAATCTAAGCTCTGCGAGCCGTCATAAATTATTGTCAGCTGAAAAATTCTCTTTTTTTTAAAAAAAAGAAAATTTAATAGCTCTAGTACTTTGTATCGAACATCTGTGGCAACATTGTGCGAAACAATATCTCGACTGTATTTGCATATTCTGTACTGGAAAGGCAAAACTCTTTTGTTGCCTTCATTTACAATGCACTGGTGAGTTATTTTATTTTTTACAAAAATTTTTAATTAAAAAGAACTTTAAGCATGAATTAATTTTTTTTATTAAAAAATTAATGTAAATATTATTTAGTTCACAATCAAGAGCCGTTAATATATGGGAATTTAATTACTAACAAGTATTTTAAAGTAATTATTAAAATATATTTTTATTCTTTTTTGTGTTGTGTCTAATACTCAGTGTCTTCCACAGCCTGATGGCTAATTGGCTAGCGGTCTGGCCTTTGGTACCACAGACTTTAGGTTAGAATCATGGCAGTGGCATGGATGTTTGTTAGCGGTTCGGAATCCACGCTAAACTGTAGGTCCCGATCGTACCTTCATTCTTCCTCGAATCCAATAGAGAAATTTTCTGGCTTATAGATTATTTTTTGTGATGCCCGGTATAGATACTAGAACTTTAGTTTCGCGTCATTTATCGAGTTTCGAACCAAGATCCAACAGATGTTGTTGTTTCGTATCCCACTTGTTAGACAGCAACATCTAGACCAAGTCCAAGAACCCCATGTGATCTCATGGAAGGAGGGAAAGGGCGAGCAGCTTCTGTTGTGATGGAGCATCCGTAGGTAGAAGTCTGATTTGGCTCCGAGTCGTTGACTTTCTTCGGAATAGGATTGTCAGCCCTTTGCCCAACGCTGTACAGTCACATTTGTTTTTAATGTAAGTGTTCAAATTTGCAAGGATTGAATTCCAATAAAACCATAGGTAGCAACAACAATAATAATTGAAATGCAAAAACAATTTTTTTCTGAAATAAATTGTTTATCAAACCCACTTTTAGCATCATCATCATCATCATTATCATTGGTGCAGCAGCTCCACGGTAGGCCAAGGTCGTCTGCTTAGTGGCAGATTTCGAGACAGGAGATGTTATCTTTTTACGGGGTAGTGTTGACGCCCAACAGTCATATTAGACAAGGGATCTACTGCTTAATGTACATTCCAAACCAACAACATACATGGCACCGCCGGGACTCGAATCCGAAACCTGTGGCATCGAACGCTAGTCAATCGGCCATCAGGTCTCAATCCATCAGATAGAAAACTCGACTTGCTGTCTATCGTACCATTTTTGGGAAAGTGCATATTTTAAAAACCGAAATACATCACAATATATGCTTCACAACATCTCGCTTATTAAAATATAAAATCTGACAGTATGATCCTATACAATGAATGAATACATTTATTCAGAAGGGTTTTCCAACGAGCTTGTTTCAGAATTAGATATTAATAAATAATGAAAATTTCGATTTAAAATTCAAAATCTAATTTACAATGGCAGAGAGAGAAAATATTTAATACCTCTCTATTTTTTATTACAGTTTTTTCTTTCTTTTTTTCGTTTCCGAAGAAGTAGGTGTATCGTAAATGCCGGGATGGTGTTTTTCAAAGCTGCGAAATTTATCTCTTCCCAGCCGAAGTACCGCCCTTCGCAGAGACGCAGCTGCGGACTTCTTTTGTGCTTTCCGTGCACTGGATCAGAGGGATGGAGATGAAATCTTTATTTTTTCGAATCGCATTGTCTCGCAGAAGGTGGAGTTGGCTGTTTTAAATCAGCTTGTGACAGAAATATTGCGCCGTTGTTGTTGTTGTTTTTATGTCTATGTATTGGTTAGTTTTAAAATTAAGACCATTTTTTTTAACTAGGTTTTGTTGTAAAATTTATTTTTGTAATTTCTATTGTACGCAAATTTTCGTTATAATACATGTATTCAGTTAATTAACTCATGTCTGTTGTTGTTCTACAAGAGTATTAAAGCCTTTCTATTGCAAGGTAGAAAACGTCATTAAAAATACTTAGAACGACTAGAATTATAATTCGTTTAATATCATAATAATTCAATACCATTATGATAATTTAAAAATCACAATTAATTTTATTTGTCACTATTTTTTGTATTTCTTGTTGTGAGTTTTATAAAGTGTATTAAAATAATTTTTGTCCAGAATTATTCACATTATATATATATATATATATATATATATATATATATATATATATATATATATATATATATATATATATATATATATATATATATATATATATATATATATTATATATAGCCAACGGCCGTACCATGCTGAATATACCGGTTCTCGTTAGATCACCGAAGTCAAGCATCATTGGGCGCGGTCAGTACTTGGGTGGGTGACCACCTGGGAACACCGCGTGCCGTTGGCAAATTTGGGACCTGAATGGCCGAGTGTCTAGCGCTCTGGCGCTCGGTGCCACAGGCTTTCGGGTTCGAATCCCGGCGGTGCCATGGATGTTTTGTAGTGGTTCGGAATCCACTTTAAGCCGTAGGTCCCGGTCTCCTATGACTGTAAGAGCGTCACGGAGCAAAAGTCAGGCTTCTACCTACGGGTGCTCCATCCCAACAGAAGCTGCTTCCTTCCCCTTCAATCATGAGCACGTACGGGCTCGTGGGCTTGGCCAGCCAAGTGGGATAAGAAACAACAACAAACAACAACAACACATATATATATATATATATATATTATTAGATCTTATTTTTGATGACTATATATTATTGTTGAAACATGATTCTTGTTAATTGTTATGAATATAATTATAATTTAGAAATATAATGTCCGACTCGAGACTCAGTGGCAACGTGCGCCGCTGATGAGCATTAAGGCTGAGATTCAATCCGCTGACGGCTTTGTCGTAGACACTGTTTCAAAAAATGAGGTAACTCGATGTCGTTTGTGACGTTCAGCACCTTGCCTCGTGAGTTAGACTACCTGGTGGAAGTTTTCCCGGTTTTCTCCCATACTAGGTAGTCGCCCCCTAAAAGTCCTCCCGGAAAGCTCTTCGATCCTTCTTCAGCTTAACGTAACCAAGTCAGACCTACGGATGCTCCATCACAACATACGCTGCCCCCTTTCCCTTCATTGAAGAGTAGACTACTCATGGGGGTGGACATTGAACATTAGAACACAATAGAAATTTAATTAAAATTACAACTTATGAAGATATTCATAAAATGGCAAAAATTATAATAATTGTTTCTCTTTTCGCAACTTAAACGAAAAGAATAAGTAATAACAAATAATGTATTTATGCTTTTTTTCTTCATAAAAAAAAAAAAAAAATTCTTCTCTGCCATCAGTACAAAATTAAAGCAGACAGAATATGTATATATATATTCATGTTTTAACTCAACAAAGCAATTTTATCAATTTAAAAAATGAATATTTATTTTCTTAATTAACGGGCTCATTTACAAATTTCATATTAAGAGTTAGAGAGAGATAAAGTAACACATTTATGTTGTTAAAAGGACATACTACATATTTTAAAAAAATACAGTAGCATTTAATTAAGAAATTTGAATAAAGCAACTTTTTTCTATTCGTACTAAAAACATTGCAATTTTAAAGGCGCTATAAATAAAAATAAAATGTATCACTTTTAATTCCACTATCACACAAAAAAAAAGAAAAATGAATGTTTAAATTAACTAATTCAAAACATTTCCCTTTCATCTTTTAAACGTTCATTAATAAAACATGACACGCCGTTAAATATGAATATGATATATTAAACCTTTCATCGGCATCGCAACTGCAGGGTAGACATGCGCGACAAAATGTCTTTTAAAAAAAAATGGTGGACAATTATGCATTCTTTTTTTGTACCTCCGAGAACGGGCTACTTTGCATAGGGGTGTCACAACCTACTGACATGCCAAACGACTTGGAGATCTATTTTCCCCAGAGGTTACGCTCTTCCAGTTTGGCAACGCTGACTTAGATGAATCGATCCCATCCGTCAAATGTATTCCGTCCAATCAGGAAGCGATAAATTAATTTTTAAGACGGGCACCCTTGAAATTGAAACGTTGTTTCGCTCCGTTGCTGCCGTTTTCACAAAAGACGGCAGCTCTTTTCTCATTAGGAGTTATTTCGCAAAAATTCCCTACCACTTCCCATGAATATTGAATCGTGCATCAGTTTTTTTTTGTAACTTGATGGATTAAAACGGTCCCTGAAGATGACCCATACAATTAGTTCGGCTTTTTCCTTTTGAATGAACTTCCATAAGTAAATGAACTTTTTTTGTTGCAAGTAATAATTTTGTGTGTGTGTTTGAAAAGAAAATAGCATTTCTGGAATTAAGAGAATTTTTTTTCATAAAATAAAAAGGTAAAATATTAAGCCCAATTAGTTGTTGTTCTTGTTGTTGGACAGTTTTGAATTATAAAATTAATACTTTTAAATGAGTACTTTTTAATATGAATTATTTTTAAACAATAATTCATAACTTTTAAACAATAATTCATAACATTTTAATAAATAACATTAATAAAGATTTTAAATTACAAGGTGTATAAGAGTGGGTGTTATTCTTTTCGCCAATTGAGATTTAAAGTGAAGACTTATCGACATTTGGAGACTTATCGGTCAGTTGGCGCCGTGAAAAAGTCGCCAAATCTTAATGGCTTCTATTTTGCAATTTGGCCAAAACAAATATTGCTTTTATTTGACTAAATTATTTATTCATTTAGATAATTCTGCATTTTAGTATTCCTATTTGCAAAGTATCTTTTCCTCTGCAAATGGAAGCGCCGAAGAGTTACGAGGAAAAAAAATCCATCCAATGCTGTTTTGTTTGCTTAGGAGGGGCTTGGCGGAAACTGCAAGGGAAGAAAATCGCCAAATATACAATAATCTATCAGAATCCTAAAGTGCATTGTTCTATTAATTCTTATTTTAAAGAGGAAAAAATTGTAAAACATATTTTTATCGTCAATATCTTTCCATTCTAAATATTAAAAAACTATGAAGTAAGCCTCTTTGTATATTTTCAGTCGCAAATTACACCGCAACCTCTTTAATTATACGATTTAAGTATACTTTTTTTTCTTCAACTTTTTCTTCTATACTTTTATCTTTGCGTAAAATTACCATCCTATTCCAAAATTATCAATTCTATTTCTTTTATCATTCCATCATGAGTTGTTTACACAAAAAAAGCAATTATCTGTCATGGAAAATTCGAAGAAGCTAACTGCTCGCATGTTTTTAATTTGGAAATGTCCCCCGAATGTCTCGAGTACTTAAAACATGAATTCAAGAGGTGATGAATCAGAATGGAAATAAAAAAAGAAAGGCGGAAAAGAAAAGAAAAAAAAAAAAATCGGTCTCTTAACATTGCAGCGAGAGAGGTACTCCATAAATATCTGGATTAAAGCTCGAGATCGAATAACATTATTTAATGTGCTGTCTGCCGTAAATATTTACGAATCGACTCATTTACGCCTGTGTCTCCCACGCGAAACCGTCTCATGTGAAACAGATCCAGCATGGCGTAAATTTTCTTCCATCTGAAAAGCTCGGCTTAATGGAGTAATTTAAACCTCTCGCTTTAATACGCTTATAGATGAAAGAGGTCGTTTTCGGTGAATATCTGCCATGTAAGAAATCGCAATGGATACGCATTAAGTGTTTTAACCCATTTATAAAAGTCACTGCATGTGTGTATTCATTTGGACTTAAGACTTTATAGTATGAAAAGAGATTTATTAGGCTAGAATAATAGCAAAGATTTTTTAATATTTTACCTTCGGGTGTACTTTCTGGTATAACTGGCCTTCATTTGTGTGAAGATTATAGTTTGGTTTTTCGCACTACGATCATTTTGAGCACAATTTAGGCTAATTAGACCGGGATTTACAGTGTAACGTGGATTCCGAACCACTAAGAAACATCAATTCCACCGCCAGGTTTCGAACCTGAAGCATCAAAGGCCAGAACGCTATGAAGATTATAGAAAAACAGAAAACTGTCAGTCTTGGTTATTCCATTGTCACGCTGTTGACAAGTCACTTTAGTTTCTTAAGCAATTAGGGACCTGATGGCCGAGTGGCTGGCGCTTGGTAGCACAGGTTATCCACTTTAAGCCGTAGGGTCTCCGTTTAATATGGTTATAGACATTGGGCTGTCAGACCTACCCGTAAAAAGAAAATCTGGCAGAAGGCTTTGGCCCACCATGGGGCTGTCGTGTCATTGAAGTTTTGGTTTGTTTTGTCTTTGGTTCATTTTGTGCACACTTTGGGCTAATTAGACATATATCTACAGTTTAAAGTGGATTCCGAACCACTCACAAACATCCATGTCACCGCCATGATTGGAACCTGAATTCTGAAGTACCAAAGGGAATGGCTCTAGTCAAAATTGGTCATTATGCTGCATGAAAATGACGAAGAAAGTTTAAAAAAGTAAACTGTCTAAGTTATATAGTAAATTATCAACATCGAATATTATGTTTAATTTCGAATTATATAGAATTCATTATTAGTGGAGGATTGTCGCTATTGAAAAAAAAAAAAAAATTAAATATATTCTATACATGCTTTTTTGCTTTATTTATCAAATACAAAGTTTCAACTTCTTTTTATTACTATTTTATCTCATAATCATTTACGGCCAGAATACAGATGTAAGAAAGATACTTTCCACATATTTCGAGACATATTTTTGTTATTTACGACTGCTACTAAAATGACAGCTGTAACTGCAGTTTCAAAGACTGTTGAAAGCTGAAACGAGGCTTGAATTTCATTCGGACTCGTTTCAGTTACATTTATGTGCCCGATTTACGCACTGGATAAATACCTTTGTAATTCATTTCACATGGGTTTCCCAGCCGATTCATCTGTCTATAAAGCAATAAATGGCCAAGGAGATAGCTCGACTACTGTTTCCAGATTTCCGTTCTCAGCAAGTAATTTAAAAGGTATTTGCGTGCAGGCGATAAATCAGGATGCCAGATTAGATCTGACGTTTATTAGGCCATACCGTGCAATGCACCTTCTCCAGTATTCATAGTTTAAAATACGCGTGGAATCCAACTCGCATACTAATGTATCGTCCGTATTCGGAATGGTGTGTCTTCTATCCCCCCCAACCCCCCTACGCCATGATTTACCAAGATGAGCGGCAACATTTCAGAATGAATCTCTTGTAGCACAGAGCACTTGAGCAAATTGCGAGCTTTAGAACGAATGGAGTATTACTTGGGGTGGCTCCCTTCTCTAAAATATTCAGGCTAAAGCAAAACCTGTTGGATTCTGAAGGATACTTTTTTATATGTATATATGTAAATCATTTTGCAAAATTTTGTTCATCTTTTACTAGGGCGATTTAGAGAAATTTAAAACAGGGGTTCCATTTGGTAGATAGGTGGTTTATAATGAAGAATGCAATGCTTTTCTATTATATTGTTGTTGTTCTAATGCAGCTGGCAATACAGAGATTAGTTCATCTTTATGCCATAAGCAAGGGCTGCACCGCTGTTACTCATTTAGCACTGCCCAGGGGGCACACGTAGCTTGAAGATAGGCTACGGACGTGAGTAACACTACCCATTTTTCTATTAGATTAAATAGTTGATTTTTCAGTAGATTATATGTACATTAGAAACAACATTTATTTTTGCAGTTTCTATATTTACTACCGAGTTCGCGTGGGTATACAAGTAAAATATAAAGCATATTTATTCCAGTTATGCCTTAAACTGTCACTCCAAATCCATGTTGTGTTATTTATTATTTGGTGTAGGATGCATTCGTATAGCACAGAAATAAATTTAAAAAGAAAAGAAATATTTGCAATTTTTTTTATTGCGTTAAACTTTTTAGTTCCCCTAAAATACTATATGTGATTATAGGTATAGTGTATAGAAACATAGTTGGGTTTTACTTAGAAATAATGTATATTTCTTTCGGAATAGTTTTAAAATATTTGTCTATCTTGGTATTTTTTAATTTTGTTTTCACGCCTGAACACATCACTTCCGACCAAACATTCCAAAAGAAAATGTATGTTTTAGCAAGTTGTATCACCCCTCAAAGTTTGTCTCATGATTATTTAATCCCTTTATATATATGTGTGTGTATATAGGATACAGATGTAATATTCTATTGGGGTCTGATGGCCGAGTGTCTAGCGCTGTGGAATTCGGTAGCATAGGCTTCGAGCTCTAGTCCCGGTGGTGCTATAAATCTTTGTAGTGGTTCGAAATCCACTTTAAATCGTATGTCTTGGTCTAATATGATTGTTGAACGTAGTGCTGCAAAACCTATTGTTTAAGGATCTGCCAGTAGGCAGAAGGCCTTGGCCCACCATGGGGCTGTTGAGCCATTTAAGCAGAAGAATATTATATTATTCTGCAGACATATGTGTATTTGCATTTTAACATGCTCAATGTAAGTGACTTAATCATGAAATTCAATTAAAAATCTCGATGCCTTGCTCCTTAAGTCTCATTTCAGCTTTAAATTTAAAATTTCCTTTAAATTCTTTTAAAACTTAGCCATTACACGAGTTGATTAACAGAATCAAAAAAGGTCAAAATCTTCGTTTCGAAAAGGGTTGAAAAGCTGCTGAAGCATCTATTCGGTAGAGAGAGAGGCATTACACAAAGAAAATATATTATGCATAATGTGTTGCTTCGAATTCTAACACGGGGTAATTACAACAAACTTCACCTTCCAAGAGTTGAGAAGATGCTAATGTTTGCATAAATTCTTCCGCTTTGCTCTCTGTTATAGTTTTAAATGTTTCTCTCCAACATTTTTCAAAGGTGCCTTTGCCGCTTTAGTATGCTGTGTGTTGAAGACAGTGAATGAAAGAGTTCCGTGATAACTTTTCTTACGAGTTTTCTGAAATTCTATTTTCGAACATTTCATTTCTTAAAATTCTATTTTCGAAGTTTAGTTTAGGTTCTTCTCTCTTTTGCTGAAGTAGATAAAAGCAATTTGGGATTTTAGCTTTAAAAAAAAAGCATTTCGCTTAAAGTTATTTAAACGCGCAATACATTGTGCTTAGCAATCGATACATTGAAATCTAAAATGAAACAGTTCTAACTAAAATATTATGCAGAAAAATATGTTGTACGACATGCATGGGTTATTCATGCATGGGTATCTAAAAAGTATATATATTATAGGATATCTCAGTTGTTTTATTTACAGTGTAATATTATGTTAGGGTCCTGATGGCCTAGTGACTAGCGCTCCGGCTCTCGGTACTACAGGTTTTTGACTCGAGTTCGGCGGTGACATGGATGTTTGTAGTGGTACGGAATCCACTTTAAACCTTAGATCCCTGTCTAATATGATTGTACAGTGTTGGACGTAGGGCTACTAACACTACCGCGCAAAAAGAAAACAACATCTCATTTGGGCCCCCATTGGGCTGTTGCTCCTTTGAAGAAGAATATTATGTAGACATATGTGTGTTTACATATTTACATGCTCAATGTAAGTGACTTAATCAAGGAATTCAATTAAAAATCTCGATACCTTGCGCCTTAAGTCTTATTTCAGCTTTAATTTTAAATTTCCTTTAAATTGTTTTAAAACTTTGCCATTACACGGAGTTGATTAACAGAATCAAAAAAGGTCATAATGCTGCTTCGAAAAGGGTTGAAAAGCTGTTGAAGCATCTATTCGGTAGAAGAGAGGCATTACACAAAGAAAATATATTATGCCTATAATGTGTTGCTTCGAATTCGCCCTTCTAACACGGGGTAATTACAACAAACTTCACCTTCCAAGAGTTGAGAAGATGCTAATGTTTGCATAAATTCTTCCGCTCTTGCTCTGTTTGAGTTTTAGATGTTTCTCTTCCCCCATTTTTCAACGATGCCTTTGCCGCTTAGTATACCGTGTATCGAAGACAGTGAATTGAAAGAGTTCCGTGATACTTTTCTTACAAGTTTTCTGAAATTCTATTTTCGAAAATTTCAGTTCTTAAAATTCTATTTTCGAAGTTTTAGTTTAGGTTCTTCTCTCTTTTGCTGAAGTAGATAAAAGCAATTTGGGATTTTGGCTTTAAAAAAAAAAGTATTTCGCTTAAAGATATTTAAACACGCAATACATTGTACTTAGCAATCGATACATTTAAAGCTAAAATGAAATAGTTCTAACTAAAATATTATGCTGAAAAAATATGTTGTATATTTAATTTTTGGGGATATTTATGCAAATGTTGGAGATTATATTTTTTTTTTCAGAAAAGCACTAGAGAATATTAAAAAAAATATTTATTACATTTGTGATTCATTATTGTAAACATTTCTTAAAAAAAATTTAAGAAAAGAGGTACATAAATAAACATTAATTTTTATTTGCTCGAAAAAAAAAAAAACTTTTTTTCCGATTGTTTCTAAGAAAAATGGTTTGCCAAATAATCTTTTATTAAATAGAAGTATTTAACTTGCTACTATATCATAAAAACAAACAAAGTAACAATTCTTAAATCGTGCCAAAAAACTGTATTCTATGTTAAAATCGTTTATTAAATCTTTTATTAAATGGAAGTATTTAATTTGCTACTACATCGTAAAAACAAACAAAAAAGTAGCAGTTTTTAGATCATGCCAAAAAACTGTACTTCACAAACGATTTTAACATTGAATAATCTTTTATTAAATAGAAGTATTTAACTTGCTACTAATCATAAATACAAACAAAAAAATAGCAATTTTTAGATCGTGCAATAAAATTGTTTATTCTATGTTAAAATCGTTTGTTAAATAATCTTTTATTAACTAGAAATATTAACTTGCTACTACATGGTAAAAACAAACAAAAAAAGTAACAATTCTTAGATCATGTCAAAAAACTACATTTTATATTAAAAACGTTTGTTAAATAATCTTTTTATAATTATTCTTTACAATTAATTTAATTGTCATATTTTTTTTTTTTTAAATCCAACATTTTTTTTTTTTTAGATTTTTATTTGAAAAAATTAAGATGCAATATTTTGTATTTTTATGATAGCAATATTACTGAAATTTAATTTAATAAATTATTTTTTATGGATATTTAAGTAAAATATTTTATATTATTATATTAATGTATACAAAATTTTTCATTAACTTTTTTTTTCATCTCCTCATCCTTAACAAAAGGAAAGAAAAAAAATGAAAACAATTTTTATTATTATTATTATTATTATTATTAATTTTTTTTAATCTGCCAGTTCTATTTAATGAGTTAGAATTTTTTGTCTTATTTTAGTGGGGCCTCTTAAAAAAAAAAAAAATGACTAGCTCATAACTTGCATCTAATTAATGATGTGAAACAGAATGCAAATTCCATGCACCTTCTCATACCACTGCACTACGAAAAAACGTGCATTAAAAAAATAAAGAAAAGAAAAGAAGACGAAAAAAATTAAATAAAAAACGTACTTCTCGTCGAGCAAAAGAGAGAGAGAGACAAAACGAAAGTTAGTGGCAACCGGCGGTTTTCATAAAGCGTTGAATGTCATTTCTTTGTCTTTTCTGCTACTACAAGAACAGAGAAGCACAAAAAACAAGGAGCCGATTGTTGTCCCAGCTGATGATGAAGAGATTCTCCACAAAAACCGAGATTCATAATTGCTGGATGCTAATAAAAACCCATTATGGTCCGTAATAATGCGACTGTAACCTCTTATTTTAGGGCACGGTTTATTACTCCAACAACGACGGGTTGTAAAAAGGTGGATTTTCTCGTCTTCCCCCCAGGCCTGTTGTTGTTGGAGGGGGGTAGGGGGTAGGGCAGGAGGGAGAGACTTATGAATATGCAACATTTTTATTAGCCAAGCCCGAAGGCGGTGAAAAAATGAATGGCAGTAACTTATGCATTTACTAATTGCTAGGAATTGAAGAAGAACAGCTACTGCTGGGATATTGGTAAAAAAAAACATGGAGTCACGTCCCGGAATATTTTAATGAACCATTCGATTTTTTTTTTTTTTCTTTTCTCATCCAATGATTTTCTTTTTTTCTATTTCCTTCTTTATTTCCCACTGAGAAAGAAGGGAATCGAAATAACCAGAAGTTCCTTAAAAAAGAAAAAAAGCAGCTTCTATTATGATGTTAATTTGATTTATTGTTCATTGTGTGCATTGGCGAAGAAACGTGAACATCCTGAGAGTTTTATTGCGGATTTCTTGCCAAAGAACGGCCAGTGTTTCCTGTGATTTTCAATGAGGCGTTTATGTTATTCCGAAATTATGTAAGTTATAAGGGAAGATTGAGAGAGTGTGTTTTATTTCTGATGCGGAGATCAAACTTCCTGTATCGTGTGTTGTTGTTCACTTGTGAATGTTAAATTAAGGTTCATATTTTCATGTTTACAGTTTTAGAATTGTGGGAGATTCAACGAATGGAAACTGAGACTTTTGTCTTTCTAATGCCTTTATATTTCTATCTAATAGCTGGTAGAATTATAAACGACCGGTTTAAAGAAGGAAACGGGCGAATCTATAAAAATGCAATGCAATTCAATTTTGGAAGGAAAAAATTCTTTGCAATTATTATGGAATTTTTTTATCTAATATTTCGTTTGATATTACGTGATTTAAAATTTTAATTATTAATTAATTATAATTACATTTTAATTGAATTATATTTTAATTATTGATTAATTATAATTTGATTAAAAAATTAAAATTAATTATATTACCTATAAAATCGTGGGTATTGTTTTAAAGAGCTGGGGTTTTTCAAATTCTTGATCACTTAAAATTTTTTTAATTTCTTTCACGAGTTTTTTTTTTTATTTCTTTCAGCAAATAATAGTCATATATTTAATTAATCTCAAGTTGTTCTTAAAGATCGTCTAGTGAAAGCAAAGACAATTTTATCAAAGTGAAAACGAAATTACTCGAGAAAAGAGAATGGTTTGGAATTCTACAGTTTTTTTTAATTTTTAAGACTGCCGACATGCGTTTTGTTTCTACATTAAGTTTTCTACTTGTTCGAGACCGGCTGTGCCATGGATGTTTGTAGTGGTTCAGAATCCACGTTAAACCGTAGATCCTGGTCTAATATGCCTGTAGAGTGCAGGGCTGACAACCTTACCCCGTAGAAAAGAAAACATTTCCTGTTTCGGAATCTTCAAGGGAGTTATATGTTTTTTCTAATTAAAACCACCCCGAAATTACTTTTCTGCCCTTTTACACCGCTGTGTTTGAATCTCACTATCTTGGCGACTTGCTAGTTTCCCACGGGATAGTTGATTTAATTATATTAATTTGACATAGATTGTTCTCCTTTGTACTCCGTTATTATAATATACGGTGGTGTTAAATTGTCTCGTCCAGAATTAACTCGGCCAAGTTCATGAAAGAGAATAACAACATACAGCTTTATTATATCCGAGGAACTTCATCTTGAGACCTTAGACATAAGATGACGTGCAAGACAAAATGAAGTTCTGACAACTTTGACACACTAATTTGTTGTGTCAACATGTTACTGTCAAAGCTTTAAAGAGTGGTAGAGTTAATCGTAATTGCATCACTCCGCTAGTGAAATCAAACCCGCGTCCTCTCACTTACTAGCTAATGCGCACTACCAGCGGGCAGGAATGAAGATCCTGTTTTATTAAATATAATTTAACTAAAAGTTCATAATCTTATTTTGCTGAACTGATAATATTTAAAATATTTGGTCCAAAATACTATAATGTTATACAATTGGCAGGCGGTGAATATCATTTTATATTGCATTCATGTTAGTACAAATAACAGATGTTTTACATTTAGCAATATAATTAGGCTGGCCATATTTATTTGAGACAAAAACAAGTAATATAAAAAAAAAAAAAAAAAAAAAATTAATGTCAATTCCTACTTGTTTTTCACTCTATTGGAGAAAGTCCTTTATAAATAATTTTCATTCATTTTTTAAGTTTATCTGGCGCCATCTATTGGTAGATACATGCAACTTAAATCTAAAAAAAATTTAAGTTAATGAATTAAATTTAATGAATTAATTAATATTTGAAAAAACTGTATTAACATCCAGTGTCATCCACTACAAGTTCAAAAAAAGGTTTTTGAACTTCAGTGGATGAATAAAAAGTATTTTATGAACGATTGAAAATTTGAACAAGATATATATAGGGGGAGTGTGAGCTAATAGAAGGAATTGAATAAAGACACGTATGGTAAAAATGTGACATGAAGAATGGAATAAATATATAAATTTAAAAATCGTTGTTGATTCATTTTCTTTTTTGACTACTGATTAGAAAAATAGAAAACAAAAACTTATTCAACGAAAATAAACTAGCACAGATTGTATCATTCTTGTTTATGTTGCCATTCCTACAAATTATGGTTACCATATTTTAAATAGCAATTTCAGATTAACCAGTATTAATTTGTTTTAACTAAAATGAGCTTAAAAATCTTTATTAAAATGACCATAAAACACGGAAAAACACATTTACTGCTCCTTTTGAAACGTTATTCAAGGTCAACATTTAACAATATGACCTTCAAAGTAAAACTTCCTTTTTGATTAACAAACATCTTGAATTTTTACAATGCTCGTAAATTTTTTTTTATTTTCTTTTTCATTACTCCCAATACGAAGTGGTTTTATTGTAAGCAACATTGTTCATAAGTTTTTCTTTTTTCCGCCAATACGAAGAGTGGTTTTGTTTTTGTTGTAAGCACAATAGTAAGCAAATGAGCATAAACGTCTGATTAATTGCGTTTTCCCACTGTTGCTGACGGTGCATGTTTCCTCTCTCTTGAATCTGTGCGGTCCCAGTTAGCACACATCTGGTGTTATTTATTGCATTGCATTTAGAAAAAAGCAGAGCTGGTTTTTTAAAAGCTAACTTTTTCCATTGTGTTATTCATGACATTGTTTCCTATTTACAGCTGCTTTTTTTTTATTATTATTATCTTACCTTGATTTTTAAATAGGTCAACTTCCTGTGAGCATTTGAGTTCTTTAAACAAATGAAATAAATAATTCTTTGTGTACTTACGTTACGTCTATACATGAACCGAATGATTGTGTTAGTGAATTAACGAAATCTTGTGGAATAAATCGACGATCGTGCATTTGTTTGTATACATTTTGAAATCTTTCCCATCTTTGTCGGATCTTTTATTTGATCAAATAAAGAAAATCTTTTATTCGATATTTGATTTTTTTAAAATATGCTTATAAATATTCTGCAGACATTTAAATGTGTTGTCAGAAACTTAGAATGTGAATAATGTATGGGACCTGACGGCCGAGTGACTTGCGCTTTGGCTCTAGGTACCACAGGTTTCGGGCCAAGTCCCGGCGGTGCCATGGATGCTTGTAGTCGTTCGGAATACACTTTAAACCGTAAGTCCTGGTCTAATATGACTGTTGGGCTTAGGGCGGACAAATCTACCCCGTAAGAAAGACAAAACATCTCTCGTCTCGAAATCTGCCAGTAGGAGACGGTTCATGACCCATCAAGAGGCTGCGCCAGTGAAGATTTAGTTTTGTTTCGCTCTACGGTCATTTTGTTCACACTTTGGGCCAATTAGACCGGGACCTACAGTTTAACGTGGATTCCGAACCACTCGTAAACATCCATGCCACCGCGAATATTTGAACCTGAAGCCTGTAGTACCAAAGGCCAGAGCGCTAACCAATTGGCCAATGAAGAAGATTGGTTTGTCGCTCTACGGTCATCTTATAAACACTTTGGGCTAAACAGACCGCCAATGAAGAAGAGGTACTTAACCATAATTGTATTGATTGAAAAAGGATTCATTAATTGTAACCAGTATACAGGTCTCGTGAGTATTCATTTATTACACCGCAATGCAACACATTTCATTACACCGCAAAAAAGTGACCCAATGTTGTTGTGTGAATATTCTCCAAAATCTGAGGCATGCATTCATTTAATTGCGACAACAGACTTTACAGACTTTTTGCATACCGTATTTTTTTCTCCCTATAGGAAATTGCGCATGCGTATCTGTAATAATGTTTCTTATGAGCATGCGCGCTAGGGAGAAAAAAATACTGGAGGATTAAAATACGGTATGCAAAAACTCTCGAATGTGTTGTGTGCGAATCTACCTGGAACGTACCTGAAAAAATTTCTTACCAAAATGTCCCGTATACGGGGAGTCACTTAATACCAAAATTTGTCGATAAATATTAGACTAATATGTATTTTAAACACCTTTTTTAAAACAAAAATACTATATTATAACGCTCGTGTATCAAACATTATATTAAGATTTAAAAATAAAAAAAAAACTATCTTTACCATGCTCTTTTAATATTCTTCTGTTAATACAATCTTATTTATACATTGAAATAATCCAATTATAAATTTAATAATAAAAAAAATTGAAGGTTAAACAATTGTAGTGCTGGGAAATCATTACCGGTAAACACCCTTGCTCATTAGAAACGCCCGAAAAACTGTATCTTAACTACTCGAGACGGCTCTATGATCTGAATATGAAAGGTTGCACATACACACACACAAAAAAAACAACAACCCAGAAGTTGCGCAGCTTTTGCAACTTATTACAACCACCACCGCTGTGGTATGCCATTAATGCTGCCGGGTCCACGCCTCTACCTATGGGTGAGACTCGGGCCCGGACGCGTCTCTGGTGAGAAAAAGAAACGACTCATCGCCGGGGCACCTTCCAAATGTAATCACTTGTGTAATGAGGTGGACGATACATCATGCGAGAAACGTACCAACTAATAAATGTTTTCCTTCCCCTACCGAAGGGCGGAGAGTTTTTAGCTTGCTGTAATTGGTTTAAAAAATTTTGCTGCTTTTTCGGGAGCATGGTGCCTCGCGTTAATTTTGACATCACTCACTTTTCGTAAATGGCGTTTGACTTGTGGAAGGGGAAATTGTCTGTGGCCCGCGGGCCCATCGCTGATGGAGTTTTCTTTGAAATTGCGAAGTTGGTTGTCATGTGTGTTCATTAGCGTACTTTGGCATCGTGGTTGTGTGTTGTAACCGATTGTATCAGGGGCAATCTCAACTATCGTACGCATGTACTCCTAAGAGTCCGTTAGTGGCCTGATGGCCAATTGGCTAGCGCTCTGGCCTTTGGTACCGAAGGTTTCAGGCTCGAATCCTGGTGGTTTGTTGGTGGTTAGGAATCCACGTTAAACTGTAGGTCCCGGTCTATTTAGCCTAAAGTGTGCACAAGATGACCGTAGAGCTACTAGCCTAACCCTAGAGTCCGCAGAGGAGTCTAGCACGCAGTCTTAATTAAACCACACCATACGCAAAGAAAATTTGACCATCTTGTTTATTCCGCTGATGATTTGTTAACATACTTAATAGTTACTTTGTTTCTGTTTGGAACTCCAAGAAAGTATCTTGTTGTTGTTTTTTCTTATCCCACTTGGTAGACATCTAGACCAAGCCCACGAACCCGTATTGGTCTCATTGTTGAAAGGAAGGGAGAAGGGGCAGCTTCTGTTTGATGGAGCATCTTTAGGTATAAGTCTGACTTGGCTCGGTGACGCTCTTTCAGTGATATGAGACCGGAACCTAGGGCATAGAATATGAGTATCGAGCGCCAGAGCGCTAGTTACTCGGCCATACAGGCCCAGAAAGTATCTTAAGCAAGCATAGGAATTTTCAAACTTTAAAGGCAGTATTAATGCCAAAATAGCGCAATTAAAAAACAGCATTATAGATAAAATGTTGCGAAGTGTTGAATGTTTAGTACACATACAACGGTCATGGAATAAACCTTGAGTGATGGTATAGCTTACTAAAACATACATTTTTTATATAGGGATGCAAGCTCAGAAATGATATGCTAAAGCACGAAAATACAGAAGAAACAAGTAATATATATATATATATAAAAAAAAAAAAATGAATTCAATTCCTACTTTTTTTTCACTATATTGCCGAAAGTCCTTTATAAATAATTTTCATTCATTTTTTTAAGTTTATCTGTCGCCATCTATTGGTAGATACTTACATCTACAAAAAGTACATCTAAAAAACAGCTTACTAACTTACTATCGTACTTACATCTATCATAACTTAAATCTAAGAAAAAAACTAAAAATTAATTAATTAAATTTAATTACTGAATTAATATTTGAAAAAACTGTATTAACATCCAGTGTCATCCACTACAAGTTGAAAAAAAAAATGCATTTGAACTTGAGTGGATGAATAAAAAGTGTTTTATGAACGATTGAAAATTTGAACAAGACATATATAGGGAAAGTGTGAGCTAATAGAAAGAATTGTAAAATAAAATAAAAAAAAAAAAAAAAAAAAAAAAAAAAAAGAGCCATGAAAAATAAGACAACGTTTATTTACAACAACATTGCAAAGTACTTCTTTGATTCAATGCTTACAATAGTTGTTTAGAATTGCGACCACCGACAGTGATCGATAGCGTATCAATGCCCACAGTGCACCAATGCTTGATGGCGTCGACAGGAGTGATTGGCGAACCGTTCCAGAGATGCTGGGCAATTAGCGCAAGTTTGCTGCTGCCATGGATAATCGAGCAAAGAGGTCCTCAAGCGAGTCGACTGGAGTCTCGTAAAATGAAAACATGATTGCAAACACAGAGTAAGAATAAATTGGAGTTGGCGCATTGTGCCTGGCTGTTGGGAGAAATATGTTTGAAAGTGTGTTCGTTCCTCAACACGTCAACTCGGACCCTACATTTCTATAAAAAAAATGCATGTTTTGATAAGCTTTACCACCCTCAAGGTTTGTGCCATGACTGTTGAATATCCTTATATGTATAATATATATCACTTACTTGAGCTCGACTATCCATTGTTGCGGCAAATTGCCTAACATCTTTGTCGGAAAATTCAGCTAAGTGCCGCGGTGTAGAGTATAGAAGAAGCAAAAATCACTACATTTTAAGTTAGTGTAAGAAAGTAAATTTTATTATACATAAAGGTTAAAAAGTAAAACTTTACAAAAACCGTACTTTTGGTTTTAACTTAATTATGATTAAATCATGTTACCTGCAGCCAGCCGACCATCGAGCTAACAATACTCTTCTTGTATGTTACGAAGCTTGTTGGTAGCGCAGCTGCCACTTGCTCCTGTCTTGAACTGGAGTGCTTGGAAGATGAGGAACAGTGGTTTTATAATGCAGTGCCCAATTATTAAATTAAAAATTAAAATAGGAAAAACAATAGGAATTAGAAAGAAATAGTTAGTGATATTGAAAAGAGTAATAGCAAAATAAAGTTGAGAATTTAGAAAAAATATTAAAAAGATTAAAGATTTTTTTGTCATTTTTGCAATATTAGTTTTTATAAATTTATATTTTGTTTTTATTATTTTATTATTATTATTATTTTTTATTTATTTATTTTTTTTTTTCATTTTATTTATTTATTTTTTAATTATAAAATAAAGAGAAGAAAAATAATGTGATCAAAGAGCTAACAATACTTGATTAATATATCAATTTATACATCAATCAATACCAATTATATGCCTTCAGATTATGACGTCGGAATATTTGCATGATTTGCAATACTTCGGCAACACCTAGCATGTTTGGAACGGTTCGCCAATCACTCCTTTCGACGCTATCAAGAATGTTTTACTGTGGATGGTCGCGATTCTAAACATCTATTGTAAACATTGAATCAAAGAAGCACTTTGCAATGATGACGTAAATAATCTATGTCTTTTTTTTCAGGTATCCTCTTTTGTATTCGTGTTTCAACGGGTCATTTCCGAACTTGCATTCCTATACAAAAAATGTATGTTTCAGTTAGCTGTACCACCTTTCAAAGTTTATTCCATGATCGTTGAATCACCCTGTGTGTATATATATAATATTAAGGCCTCATAAAATATTCCCCGAGCACATAATATGGAATATACTGGAAAATATAGGTAAAATTGATAAAAGAATAAACGAATTCTATTCCGCTAATATCCGAAGAAAACATATTAGAAAAACTAATATGTTTATTTCCATTAGAATTCTAAGTGGAACAAAGTTTCCAAAGCAAATTCTTGATTTGTGTCGCAATGAAAAGGTTGCACAAGCTGATAAGTAGTCTTTATCATTGGTATTACAATAGCATTTTCTTAGTTTAAGATATTTTAACATTTGTTTTTCTTCTTTTAGGAATGTTTCTAGTTTTAAACATTGTTAGATTACAATTTGCTTCTACTGGTATGATTATTCCATAATAATTATATTACATTTCCTGATAATTTTTTTAAAAATGTGCATTTTGAATAGTGAATCAAAAATAGATTTTATATCTTGTAATTATATGTATTGTCAGTTTTTAAAATAAATTGTTTCTAATTAAATTATTGAAATTCAATAAAAATTTTGTTATGATAGTTTATAATTTGGGGCCTAATGGCTCTAGCTCTCAGTGCCACAGGTTTCGGGTTCAAATTCCGGCAGTGTCAGGGATGTTTGTAGTGGTTCAGAATCCACTTTAAAGCGTAAATCCTGGTCTAATATGATTGTAGAGTGTAAGGCTGACAATTCTACCCCGTAAAAAGAAAGCATCTCCTGTGTCGAAATTTGCTAGTAGGCAGACGGCATTGGCCTACCATGCGTCTATTGCGCCATTGAAGAAGAGGAAATTTATAATTTAGTAATACTACTGTGCTCAAAAAGTAAGACCTATTTTTTTTTTCAAAAACTCTTTATGTATTCTTCCAAATGTATTTCATCCTCATCAAAGTAATCCCCTCCGGACACAATGCACTTGTGCCAACTTTTTTCCAATCCTCAATGCATGCTAAAAAGTCATCTGCAGGGATGGCCTTCAAAGCGCTCGGCGATTCACGTTGAATTTCTTCAATCGACTCAAAACGGTGTCCCCGGAGTGGTCTTTTGAGTTTAGAGAATAACCAGAAATCGCACGGTGTGAATACGATGGTTGTGGAACGATTTGTTTCATTTTTGGCGAAAAAATCAGAAAGAATCAATGCAGTGTGAGCTAGCGGATTCAGTGTTTTCGGTACCATCGAGATTTGACGCGTTTGAGGCCCAAAATGGAATTGACTGATCCTTTTAAAAATTTTAACAACATCAGCAAGGTCTTTAATTGTAAATCGACAGTTTACAAGCATCAAATCATCGTGTGCTTCGTCGGTTGAGGTTGAGGGTCGACCAGAGGACTCTTCGTCTTCAACGCGTTCTCTGCCTTCTTTAAACTGTTTATACCACTTCTAAACATCTATTTCCGATACAGGAATGCTCACCAAATGCCTTCTGCAACATTCTATACTTTTCCGCAAACAAATTTTAATGCAAGTTCTTTGCTCAATTAATTCAGAGTTTTCAAAAATGGTCGGAATCAGTTTTAGCATCTCATAAAGCCAAGCGTAACTCAAACACCGATGAATATTTTGACGTCAAATTTCACACAGATGTCAAGGACAGTGCCATCAACCTAAAAAGAAAAAAAATTGAAAATTCCATTAGCCCCGGGAATTTTAAATTGAAAATTGTTTTTTACTTTTTGGACACAGTATAATTTGTACAAAACTGTTCTTCCATTTCACTTATGTTAAAAAAATTTTTTCCCCAAACTCTTCTTTTACGTAAGAAAATAACGATACTCCTTTTACTACCATATTTTTCTGTGAAATACACAATGGGTAAGGATTCGTGGAACCATTTAGTAGAAATAAATAAATTAAAACCTTAGATGCATTGAATGCTTTTTTAAAGGTTTTATTATACATTTTAAAGACCCAGAACTTCTTTATGAACTTAATTGGAGAGATAACCATTTCCACCCTAGCAATTTAATCTATTAGAACACTTGATTGTTGTCAAAACTGTATCAAGAAAGTATAATGTTGGTAGAGCTGTTTGGTTTGATACGAAAATTGGAAACCATCTTCTTAAATGGCTCGATTTTGGCATGATTGTTAACTTAGCACAAGGATATATTTAACGATCAACTTTCCGGGGCATCATATATTTACACATACAATTTTCCTTTTCATTTAACAAATGTGTGAATGGTAATTCAAATCTGGCTAAGTACTTGGCCAAAACCTGCCAGCCTAGGTCTCCTATTTGAACAAAAACAGTTAAGGAGAGTAGGAGGTTTGCTTAAATAAAAGAAAGAAATACTTATGTAAAATTTTTTGATGCAGATTTCTTTTTTCTTCCTGTAAAGATTCCTGTGCTCTTCAAATATTCCGTCAGACCTGGTTCCTGTATACCTTGCTTAATGATAGGGCATTAAAGGTCTAGAGCACAAAAGCAGCTTCTGCCTGGGGCCAAGAATTGCCTCAGATCTTTACAAAAGCTGCTCGGTTGGGCATCTGCAGAAAGCAAAGGGAAATGCGAATAGTTTTTCTCAAAACTCCTTTCAATGTTCCATAAATACGGTTGAGTATTTTTGTTCGGTTGAATCAATAAACGTTTATTATCCAGTTTCTTATTTGATGCATTGTTTTTAATATATAACTTTACCATTATTGATGAAAATTGAAATGTTGTTGAATGCTGAAGTTGAACGCTGAGAATGAATGTTGAAATTGAACGCTGAGAATGAATGTTGAAATTGAACGCTGAGAATGAATGTTGAAATTGAAATGAATGAGAATGAATGTCGAAAAATGTGAATTGAAATGTCGAGAAAATGAATGTCGAGATTGAAATGTTGATTTGAAATGTCGAGATGATATTGAAATGTCGAGATTGAAATGTTGATATTGAAATGTCGAGATTGAAATGTCGAGATTGAAATGTCGATATTGAAATGTCGAGATTGAAATGTTGATATTGAAATGTCGAGATTAAATGTTGATATTGAAATGTTGATATTGAAATGTCGATATTGAAATGTTGATATTGAAATGTCGAGATTGAAATGTTGATATTGAAATGTCGAGATTGAAATGTTGATATTGAAATGTCGAGATTAAATGTTGATATTGAAATGTCGAGATTGAAATGTTGATATTGAAATGTCGAGATTAAATGTTGATATTGAAATGTCGAGATTGAAATGTTGATATTGAAATTGAAAATGTTGATATTGAAATGTCGAGATTGAAATGTTGATATTGAAATGTCGAGATTGAAATGTTGATATTGAAATGTCGAGATTGAAATGTTGAGATTGAATGTTGGAATTTAAATGTTTTACATAGTTTTCAGGGACATTTAGTTATTTTAATGGGTATAAGTGCGGATAGCTTTGAAAGTGAAAAATAAGTTTTATTGTTTTAGGATTATGTGTAATACTCCGTAAAAAAGAATAATTATCGTTTGCATTGGAAATAATAATCATGTGTTTATTAGTTATTGAATTATTTAAAAAAAAAATGCTTAGTAAAGATATTAATCACAGCATAACATCGTGTTGTTTCTTATCCCGTTTGGAAAACAGCAACATCTAGATCAAGTCCAAGAACCCATGTGTGTTCATGAAAGGAGTGAAAGGGGGAGAGGGGGGCAGCTTCTATTGTGTTGGAAAAATCCGTAGGTAAAAAGTCTGACTTGGCTCCGTGGCGCTGACTTTTTACGGGTTAGGATTATCCAACGCTCTACAGTCATATTGGATGTGGCACTGTTCACCTATGTGCACACTTTAGGCTAATTAGACCGGAACCTACTGTTTTGCGTAAATTCCGAACCTTTAACAAACACCCATGCCACCGCTACGATTCGAAACTGAAGTCTGTGATACCAAAAGCCAGAGCACTAGCCAATTGGCCATCTGGCCGCAGTTAGTTAGGATATTTAATATCATATTAATACAAAAATAATTTCTAAAATTTTATTTAGTCTAAAACACTTTTAGTGATACATTTTACAAGGTTGCTCATGAAACCAACTAGTATTGATTTACTTTTGAAAAGCATCCAAGTTAACCCAAGTTCCGTGCTATTTAATAAATTTGTTTCATAGTACAACCCATAGGCCTTTGTTTCTTCGTGCCATAAACAAATATTTCTTTTTGCCATTTTTTTTTTCTTTCAAGTTGCTGTTAGTGATTGTTGTGAAAGTCCACGAAGGCCACTCTATCACTTTTCTTTAATGATATACGGTTGACGTAGTGATGTTTCTTAATAAAAATCCTGCACTACCGGTGTTTTTATAATTACACCTAAACGCTGGGGGTGTGTTCGGTGGCTCTGGATCAATGTCGATCGCGCCGACTTCGAATGCCCGACACGTCTGCATGAAATAGCGCGTAATTACGCTCCCATGGCACCGCACGAGGGAGTTCCAAGAGTGCCCGTACGCAGGTACGTCATTAATCACTCTGACAATATGCGAGTCTGGATCCTAGAGAGAGGTGCGAAAAACAAAATTAGCATAAGAGAAACAATTTTTTAAGCATCAGAAAAATCCAGTTATTTTTATCATTATTATTATTCGTACAACAATGGATATGAGTCAGAGTTAAGTATAAAAATCTAATACATTACTTGTTTACAATTAGTTATCGATAAACGTATTTTTTCGGAGTGATTTTTGGTATAATTTTTTTGTCGTGATAAATCGTTTGCTTACATAAATTGATTAACAATGGATAAACAAACATATTCTGAAAGTTTGCTATTATACAACAAGTTTCGACTAAATCCAAGTTGATTTTGCTTTCTTTCCTGGTTGCCGTTTTCATGGTGTTTTTTTTTTTTTGCTCTGCATCAAGTTAGATAACATAGACCAACTATATAATGGCAGTAACACATCATTTTTAATCTGAAATTTTACAGGACCTGATGGCCGTGTGACTAGCACTCTGGCGATCGATGCCACAGATTTCGGGCTTGAGTGCCGGCGGTGCCATGAATACTTGTAGTGGTTCGGAATTCACTTTAAACCGTAGATCCGGATCTAATATGACTGTTGGACGTAGTACTGTCAACCCTACCGCATAAAAAGAAAACATCTCCTATCACGAAATCTGCCATAAGGTAAACGGTCTTGGCGCACCATGGGGCTGTTGCGCCAATGCAGAAGAAAAATGTGTTCTAAAAATCTAAATGTAATTTTATCAACATTTGGTTATTAATATGAGAAATGATAAGTTAATTTTAAAAATCGAGAAATGAATTAAGATAAATTCTTTGTTGCTGGAACTAAAACACCACTTTAAAGTTATATTTGATAAAATTTAAACGTAACTCATGTATACTCAGAAAGGTGAGTCCCGTCACTTAGGGCAGGAGAAGGGGGTGATCGCGAAGATTTTTAGAAGGGGGGCTGAAACGTTCCATTACTGTAGATTCACTTGAATTATAGCAAATTGCAACCATTGCTGTACATAGCTATTTTAAATTATTTCAGTTTTCTGCTTTTTTGAGATGCAAATCATTCAAACATTTAAAAAAACGTTTTTATTGGTTTATTATTAAAATATATAAGAATTAATTGAAATTCTTAAAGCATTTGATTTTGAATAAAGCAAATACTTGTGTTGTTTCTTATCCAACTTGGTGGACAGCGACATCTAGAACAAGTCCAAGAACCCATTTGGTCATAGGGAAGGGGGAAACAGCTTCTGTTGTGAAGAAGCACCCGCAGGTAGAAGTCTGACTTGGCTCCGTGATTCTGACTTTTTACAGGGTAGGATTGTCGTTCCTACGTCCAAGGCTTTACAGTCCCATTAGACAGGGACTTACATTTTAAAATGGATTCCGTACCACTAGAAACATTCATGGCACCGCTGGAATTCGAATCCGAAACCTGTGGCACCGAGCGCTAGAGCACTAGTCATTCAGCCATCAAGCTCTAGAAATACTTGTAATTTAGTGCATTGATTTTTGCATATATGTTTCTAATTGCTGCATGAATAGACCAAGTACTTGAATAGAACAATCTGAACTAAGTACAAGAATAGACCAAACTGAACCAAGTACAAGAATAGAACAATCTGAACTAAGTACAAGAATAGACCAAACTGAACCAAGTACAAGAATAGACCAAACTGAACCAAGTACAAGAATAGACCAAACTGAACCAAGTACAAGAATAGACCAAACTGAACCAAGTACAAGAATAGAACAATCTGAACTAAGTACAAGAATAGACCAAACTGAACCAAGTACAAGAATAGACCAAACTGAACCAAGTACAAGAATAGACCAAACTGAACCAAGTACAAGAATAGACCAAACTGAACCAAGTACAAGAATAGACCAAAGTACTCCTAACAACTTATATATTCTTGGTTATTCAAATAAAACAGTCAGGGAAGTTTAGAACGGTTGCTAAAATGAATGCACTTTTGCCATTTTTTTTACTGTGTTGTTTTGAACAATATCTTTTGTATGCAAATATTTTTTACAATAGCATAATTCGTTTCGATTTCTAACTCTATTCAACCAACAAAACAATCTCTAATTCAACAATTATTTCGTTTACAAAATAAAAAAAAAAAAAAAAAAAAAAAGGAGGGAGTACATAAATAATTAGTTTAGCGCCCAACAACTTTCTAGGAACAATTAAATATTTTTCTTTTCCAGTGAATGCTAAATTAGATTCGAATTCTTGCCTTCCCCTGACTTGTTTATCATTATTTGCTTTTCTTTTTTCTTCTCTCTCGTGTTTCTTTTCAAAGACAGGTATTCACTGTAGCCGTAACCAGGAATCGATCATTGAGAAGGGCAGAGGTTTTCTCAAATCGAATTGCCATTTTCGAAGCGAACAACTGGCAGGCGGGAGGGAGAAGGGAAGGGGGGAGGGGGGACTCTACAAGAACCCCGTGGAACTAGTTCACCGAACTTTGGATTCTTGTTCCCAAACCGAATTCTCGTATTCGGTTGTTTCAAGCTGCGGTGATCACGGCAGATGTTGCCTAATAAAATTTTCGTTCGTTATTAATTCCACAGCTGTTAAACTATTGCTCATAGCCATTTTGGGAGAGTTTTTTTTTTATATTTAATTCTATATAATTTTTTTATATATATAATTTGCTTTTTATTTCAATATTGTGTAGTTCTAGGGTCGTAAAAAGTGTTCTATCTTAGTAGTTGCAATTTTTTTGTTACTTTTATGTCATTTTCATGTTTGTTTCTTTTTTAAATTCATTCCAAAAAAAAAAAAAAAAAAAAAAAAAAAATTCCAAATGTTTTGCGTGTAAATTTATGAGAATTTTTAAGTACTAATGAATAAACATTTTTATTCAAATCGGAATAAATTATAATTTGAAAAATATTCTTGAGTAAGAATAAAATTGTAGTGAGAATTATTTTGTATTTCATTAAAGAATGTACATATTTACACATATGTATATGTACGTATGTATATTAATATATATGTGTGAAACATATTTATTTTGACCACGGCAGATGTTGCCTAATAAAATTTCGGTCGTTATTAATTCCACAGCTGTTAAACTACTACCCATAGCCGTTTTAGGTTCTTTTTTATTTTTGATTCCATATATATTTTTTTATAATTTGCTTTTTATTTCAATATTGTGTAATTCAAGGGTCGTAAAAAGTATTGTATCTCAGTAGTTGCCATTTTTTTGTTACTTTTATGTCATTTTCATGTTTGTTCCTTGATTAAATTCATTCTAAAAAAAATTCCAGATGTTTTGCTGTATATGTATTTATATATGTATTTGCATACGTATATCCAAAGTCATGAAAAATTTTAAGTACTAATGAATAAATATTTTTATTAAAATGTGAATAAATTATAATTTGAAAAATATTCTCGAGTAAGAATTAAATTGTAGTGAGAATTATTTTTTATTTCATTAATGAATATATATATTTACACATAAATATGTACATGTACATATGTATATATATATATTTATTTATTTTACACATATTTATTTTGACCAGTAAAGAAACAATTTGTGTTATTATCCAATACTTTTTTAAATAATATGCCAGGTGCGCTATAGTAATGCTAGTATAAATTATTAGTATGTACATATGTTTTGCACATATATATAATTATACATATCTACCTACACATATTAATTTTGGCCAATAAAGAATCAATTTATTTTATTATCCAATAGTTTCTTAAATAATATGCCAGGTGTTATGTGATAGTCATAGTATAAAATATTAGCATAATATTAATAGGTATAATATTAATTATTATAGGTATAATATGTGTATGTGTATATTTATATTTATATATATCTGTAAAATATCTTTATTTACATATTTATTTTGTCCAATAAAGAAACAATTAATTTTATTATCCAATTAGTTTCTTAAATAACATACCATGTGTGCTATAATAATTATAGTATAGATATGATACTATAATAAATATTAAAATTAATTTCGGAATTTTGCATTGTAAGTATTTTTTTTTTAATGCATATGATTGTATTTGAAATCCCGATATTAAATCTTGGATTTCAAAACCAAATAAAACTTGTCATGAACACCAGAGTATATCTACATCCATTTTGATGGTTTATTGTTATCATTTATCGATTTTAACCAAAGAATTCAGAATAAAAAAAAAGAGATATTAATGCCAACACAACGCCTTTTATTTTATTTTAATATTATTTTTTGTGGAAAATTTTATTTATATTTTTTTCCTGGCCACATCTGCAGTTTGAATCAGTGCAATTTTTTATTCCACGACTACTGAAAAATATATATTTGCCAACATGAAAAATGGCGATGCGCAATTTTTCTTCGAAACCTAAACAATTTCACAGATCTCTGTCTTTCTCGGAAAAAAAATTGCGTTGCTGAATTTTCCTCATGGCCACTTTGACATGCGTGTACCATGAATTTCGTGTTTTTTTTCCGGTTTCCAGCAAAAAACCTCGCCAAGGACAATCAACGCGACTTTATTTTTTTTTTATTTTATCGTCCAGAACTGCAATTCATATTCCACGTTGTCAACCAGATTTATTCCTTGTCAACGTTTTTCACATAAACCTGACCAAAATCTTTCTTCCCCGTACATTAAATAAATCTGTGAGCTTTTTAACATGGTGGATTGCTTAATCGGTATTTCTCACTGTCAACCCCCCACCCCCCTGGTGTCACCCCTCATTGTGATGAGTGGGGATGTCTCACAGGAAAGGGGCACAAGGGGTCTGAAGGATGTGGGTCTACCCTCTTACCCCCCAAGATCTATAGTAGAGGATTAGTGGGAGAGAGAGAAAAAATATATGCCCCAAGTTGATTCTTTTTTAATGTTCTATTTCAAATCACTTTTTTTTTTCTGTTCTTTCTTGGTGGGGAGGTTTGTCGCTAAAATGTTCGAATTCTTCTAGAGAACAACCTCTTTACCCTCTTTTAGCCTGCATGCACTATTGTTCGTTGGAAATCGTTCTCTCTCTCCTGCTGTGGTAATTCTCGAAGAAATTGGTGCTTTAAGTGGTGGGACACGTTTTCTTTTGAAAATTACCAGATGCATTGCCATTAGAGCGCTTAAATCCTTTGATTAATCATGAGCTTGTACATAACTCTTAAAAGTGTTTTATTTCATATCCATATATCAGGATAGTTTCCTTAAAAAGAAAATTTTTTTTAAGTCTTATTAAATTTAATATCAACCTTTTTTTTAAAAAGATTTTTAAGCGTTTTATATATTTGATGCAATTGTATGTGCTAAACGAATTTTATTTAAAAAAAAAAAAATGAAAAAACAGGCACGATTTTTCTTATGAGGGTTATTTTGCTTTTTTAGAATATCGTGCAATGATAGATTTTAATGAACTTTTGTTATTGTTGAACACGCTAATAAAGGGCATTGTACTGCCAAATGCTAAAAAAAATTATATAAGTTTTATACTAGAAAAATGCAAAAATAAAAATGTTTATAAAAAAAAAATGTCGAAAAGTCACACTTGCTTTTCTAATGTTGTGTTTTAGATTTAACTATACGTTTGTGTTCTGTTATTATTTTTATACGAATTTAAATTGACGATTTAAATATTTTTAAAATAGTTTCCTGTTTTATGGATTTCTTTCATACTAGTGTATTTATTTATGCGCATTTATAATTATATATATTTATTATTATTTATTACCAGTTAGTTGTAATTGTGTTTATATATTATATATATTTATATTTTATTCTAGTATATATATATATATATATTTATCTACATTTATACTTATTTATTTTTATTATTTATTACCAGTTAGCTATAATTATGTTTATATAATATATATTTTTATCTTCCACCCTAGTATTTATAGTGTTGCATTATATAAATGAATTTTTTTTTTTTTTTTACTCTACATGCCATTTCATTTGGAATTTTATAATACTGTCGAAGTTGTCATTTAGAAAACATGATAATTATCGATAACAACACAATCATCGATATTGGATATTATTATCTATACTATAACTGTAAATAGTGATCATTATTAATTGTATTTTAGTTAGTTTAATGAATCAATTTAAAGAGAATATTAAAAAATGATACATGGTATCGATAAATTTATTTATCATCATCTTTTAATGATGATATACTAGTCATTGGTTTTCCATAGCATTTGTCGTTGATTATTGATATCATATAATTCAATCTGAAACCAGAATTTCTGTATTTAAACTCTGTTTTATAATTATCGGAAAAACACAGTTTTACGAAATCAAATATTATCATTATGTCGATTTAAACCTGTAAGGCACACTATCGACTATTATTTTTATTGGACATAATTATTATTATATATTTATAGTATTCCATAATGTAAATGAAAATTATTTTTTATTATTTTATTAAAATTATTTTTTATACGCCATTTCATTTAATATTTTATATTACTATCGAAGCTATCATTTAATAAAACATGATACTTATCAATGACGCAATCATCGATATTCGAATCATTTTCTACACTATAACTGTAAATCATTATGAAGTGATTTTTAGTTAGTTTAATGAATTAATTTAACGTGAATAATAGAAAATGATACGGGGTATCGATAAATTTATTTATCAGCATTAGTCATTGGTTTTGCATGGAATTTGTCGTTGATTATCGATATGATATAATTCAATTGAAACAAGAATTTCTGTATTTAAACTCTGTTTTATAATTATCGGAAAAACACAGTTTTACGGAATCAAATATCATCATTATGTCGATTTAAACCCATGACACACACTATCGACCATTATTTTTATTGGACATAATTATTATTATCATTTTTTTCCCTGCACTTGTGCGAATTCTTTTCGGCAGACAATATCCATCCGTCGTTAAAGGTTTTGTTAATGACTCGTCATTCCTGCACGAGATCATCTCCATTATTAACGACATCGGCACTGACTAATAATCGTAATTTCATTACGGCCCTTCGCAGTGATGTCGGAATCCGATAATGAGTTATTAGTCTCCATTTCATTCATTTTTCTCCTTCTTCTTCGTCATTAAAGAATAAATGCCATCCACTGCCGAATGATAGCCCATTAATCGATGCGCCCGGCAGTCAGTGGGCCTTCCCCAACTACAGATCCGGAATGTCCGAGAAGTCAATACTTTGTGTATGTGTTTATGTTCATTTGTGCTTATGGTTTATCAGCTTTGGCATTCTTCGTCGGGCTTGAGATAACTGGATAAATTTTTGCTCGTATCGATTTGGGAAGTTGTATTAATTTAATTTGACCCTTGTGTGACTTTTTAATGTAGGCAATTAGCTTTATTACGTTAGTTAACATTAACATTTATCATAGTTAAAAATATAATTAATATGGAATGGTATATTAAAATAAATTTATGTCTAAAGTTTTATTATTATTATTTGTGTATGTGTTAGTGTTCGCAAGTTGGCGTAAATAAAGATAGTGTTGAACAAATCTTAATATTTACAGAATTATATTTGTGTATGTGTACAAAATGACTTTATCAATGCCCAACTCGTGGCTTAGTGACAACCCCCGCCGCTGATGGGCATGAGGTCTGAGGTTTCAATCCACTGGTGGATTTGTTGTAGACGCTGTTTCAAAAAACGAGGAGTCTTGATGGCTTTTGTGATCTTCAACATCTTACCTCGTTAGTCGGACTACTACTAAAACACATCACTGTGCCTAGAGCTGAGTTGCCCCTTTACAGTTTGAGAGTGATGTGGGTAAGAAGTCTGATGGGCTCCATGATGGTCTTACAGTCATATGAGACCGGGACCTACGACTTAAAGTGGATTCCGAACCACTACAAACATCCATGGTACCGCCGGGCCTCGAACCCGAAACCTGCGGCACCGAGCGCTAGACATTCGGCCATCCAAGCCACCATTAGTCGGACTACCTAATGGGAATTATTTGGGTTTTCTCTCATACGATACGCAAATACGGGGGTGTTTACCCCTAAAAGTCCTCCTGGAAGGTACTGCCCCCTTTCTTCTTCATCAACTCGGAGCCAAATCAGACTACACCACGGGTTCTTGGACTTGGTCTAGATGTTGCTGTCTACAAAGTGGGATAGGGTGAAAAAAAAAAAAAAACTTTATCAATAGTTAAGACAGAAGAAATAAGAAAAATTGAAGATTCTTTATGCTTATATTTATCTGCTAAAACTGTGTAAATATAATAGTTGTTAACTTTTTGTTTTTGTTAATTTATTTTTAATTTTTATTTACGAAATTATCTCAATGATTTTATCTTATCATGACTATGGAATGTTTTTAATCTACCAATTTAGATTTATTTTAATAAATTTAAATTACTTTAGTTAGAAATTATATTTATTGATAACTGCATTGATGGATTAAATTGATTGATTTTGTAGATTTTTTTACATTTTACTATGTACCATAATATATCCTATAGCGAAGATTTTTTGTGCGCAAATCATATACATAATAATCGATTAAAATTCGTGAACTAACAATTTTCTCTCTTAAATTTTTTTTATAAATGTGAGCTGTAAAATAAATTCTACTTTATAATGGTTTCATCTTTCCAGTTTTTTATTGCTATTTCCTCCAATAATGGTAGAAAATCCTATTCCAAGTATTGGTATCTGGTCAATGACCAGGTTCAACGATCGTGAGTTTAACTAACGTCATATGATATTATATGTATGCATAGCGTGATTGCCTTCAGTTTTCTCCAAGAATTTGTGCTAAAGCATTTACTTTTTTAACCTTTGAGGAATTTTTCACCGTTTATTTCGAAAATATATATATATATTTTTTTTTCATCTACTTTTCTATTTCTTCATTTCGGTTATTTTAATTCAGCCCGTGATAGTTCTTTTTGCGCATAATTTAGAAGTCAAATCATTTTTTCTATCGAACTTTTCGTATTTTTAAGTACTTATCTTGAGCTAATGTAAATCTACATAAAAAAAAAGTCACGAAATCGATTATTAATCAGTAAAAGTGGCTTAAAAAATCACTTGTAAACAACAACAACAACAACAAAAAATAAACAAATAAAAAAAATAATAATAGATAAATGAATAAAAAATAAAAATAAATAATAAATAATAATAATAATAATAGATAAATGAATAAAAAGTAAAAATAAAAAACACGGAATCTTTAAAAAAAAAAAAAAAAGCAAGATGATTCACAGAAGAAACAAAAATAATTTTATTAATGTTTAACGACTCTTTAACTGGGAAATAAAATTTTATTGCCATTCTTTCGTTTAAAATAGATTCCAAATTATTTTTTTCCTTTGACTAATTTAAGGTATTAAATTAATGTATGAAAAAAATTTTATTAATTTTATTTTAACTTTAATATTTAATCTTTAAAATGTAAGGAATATAAATAATGCAATAATAAATTTAATAATATAATAAATTTTTTAATACAAAAATAAAAAATCGTTTTCATATGTTATATAATTTTATTTTGTTCTTTTTTTTTTCTTAACATATAATTTTATTCGAAAATATTTTTGTTCTGTAGTTTTGAAAAATAATTATTAAAAAATATATATATATTTTTGAAAATTCAATAGATTTCTTGTATAATTGTTATCTCAAAGTCAGAAAACTTATTCATAAAATACTTCCATTTAATTCCGCTTTTTTTTTTACTTTGACTAATTAAAATTATATTAAATTAGCATATGAAAAAAATTACATTTATAAAATTTTATTTTATTTTTACTATTTAATCTTTAAAATGTTAGGAATTTAAATAATGCAATAATAAATTTAATAATATCATAAATTTTAATACAATAATAAATTAACTAATACAATAAATTCTATTACAATAATAAGAAAAATTGTTTTCATACGTTATTTTATTTTTGCATATAAATTTCTATCGTCTGTTCTTTTTTTTTTTTTTTTTTTTTTTTTTTTTTTTTTTTTTTTTTCTCTCCCCCCTTTTAATGTACAGAATTTTACTCAAAAATAGTTTTTTCTACTGTTCTGAAAAAGAATTCTAAAAAAAAAAAAAAATTACTTTTGTAGTTGATTCAATTGTTTTTCTTATATAATAGCTATCTCAAAGTAAGAAAACTTAATCATAAAATACTTCCATTTAATTCTCAAAAATAAAAGGTTATGAATATAATTTTGAAAAAGAAAAGCTGAAAATTGCGTGAATTAAAAGCAATGAATGGTTTGATAGAAGTAAGTCGACTTTTGTTTATTTTCAGTATAATTACTTTTTCTTTGCATTTAATTCTTTGTTCGCAGATTTTAAGAAAAATTTTTTGTTTTGAATAAAAGTAAACTATGGTTCAACTTTTTGTTCGTTTACTAAAAATATCATTGTTGTTTAGAATAATGTTTTGTCTATTATTCGATGGATATTTGGAGTTTTTCCTTTTTATTAAACTCTCTCCCTTTCTTTTTTTTTTTAAATCTAAAGTGAAAGTTTTGTGTAAAGTAATGAGAAAAAATCAATGTTAAAAAGGAATAGAATATTTCTCGATATTCAATAGTTTAGTTTATACAAATATTTTTGTATTCATTTTATCCTTTAGATTGAAATTAATAAATGGCAGATAATTTTCTGTGTTTCGTTATAGAATGAAAGTATTTCTTTTAAAAACATATAGTAGTTACATTTTTTTTAATCTGAGTTTTTTAAAGAATCAAATCAATTTGGAGAAAGTAAATCAATATTTTCTGTTTCGTGTTTTTTTTTTCCCCCTCCCCTCTGTAATGCACAAAAAATATTTTCTTGGCTTTGATTAAATCTCTTGTTCTTAATTGGAAAATTCGTAATTTAAATAACTTTTTCTTAAATTTGCTTTTGAAGGAATAATAACTCAGTGGTTTTTATTCAATATTTTTTTTTAATTACATCAGCCTCTGTTTAAGTATTTGAATGCATCTATTTCTAATCACTGAATTAGGGTTCACTATGTTACATATCCAATGATTGCATTTTAAGCCTTGAATTTTGTGATCTTCACGAATGTATAATAATATAAAAAGAAGCAGTTCTTTAAAAATTCGGCTATTTGAATCTTATGTGAAGGTTTCTTTTCTTTTCTTTTTTTCTTTTCTTTTTCCTGGTTTATAAATGAAATGATTGTAGTCAAATACAAAGTTAATTTACCAATTATTTTTGTAAGTATTTTGACATTATAAAGATCGAGCCTGATGGCCGAGTTACTAGCTCTCGGTGTCGCAGGTTTAACATGGATGTTTATCATGGTTCGGAATCCACTTTAAACAGTAGGTCCCGGTCTGAGATAACTGTAGCATAACTAGCAGGTGTACATACTTATATGAGTTAAGTTAATCAACTGCAGTATATTGACAAGGTATGAATACTTCAGGGGCCCGATGGCCGAGTGACTAGCGCTTCGTGTCACACCTTTCGTGTTTGAATCCTGGCGGTGCCATTGATGTTTGTAGTGGTTTGGAATCCACTTTAAATACTAGGTCCTGGTCTAATATGACTGTAGAGCATTGGGCGTAGGGCTAACAACCCTACCCCGTAAAAAAAAAAAAAAAAAAAAAAAAACATCTCCTGTCTCGAATTCTGCCGTCCATTTTTTAAACAGTACAAAAATGCATTAAAAATTTAGATTAGAGTAAAGATATTTTAAAAAATGTCCATTGTTTATAATTTTTTTAAGTAATAGCTAACAACAATTCTCATTCAATATTTTTTAAAAATCGTCGTTCCAAACTGGAAAATGATAAAAAAAAAAAAATAATAATAAATAAATAATAATATTAATAACAACCTCCTTTTTTTTCCCCCTCGATTGAATCGATCTATCTCCTATCTCTCATTTCACTTCTTTCCACCCCAACTGAAATTAAAGGCTGTTGTCCCATTTTAACGAGGCGGAAAATTAGATTCGTGGCACCCTTGCTTAGGCAGTAAGGCCTTCTTCATCTCCAGTGCTTTTGGAAGAGCTTACCCGAGTCATGCTGCAAGGAAGAACCATTTTGACGAGGCAGGGGATTGACCAGAGAAAAGCCCAGGAACATTAGCTCTTTGCTTATTGTTATTGTTATTTTTTATTCAATGGACTCCTTGCTGGATGTTCTTGTTATTAGTTGCCCTGGTGAAGAGGAGAGGCCAAATTATCAAAGGGCAGGGGATGTCATTCGATATCACGACTGAAAACCACTGGACTCATTAATTGTGTCACAAGATATTTGGGCACTTTTTTTGTTTGGTTTTGGTTTTGATAGGATTAACTTTGAATGATTATTATTATTATTATTATTTTTAATTTTTTGCTGCAATTCTCTTTGTTTTTCTTTTTCAGCACTCGTGGCAATTTCTGCATTATGAATGAATATTTAAGTATTTTTCAGATTTATCAATGTAATTAAGTTAACATATTCCAAACACTGTAACACTCATTTAATAAAATTACTTCCGAAATTAATTCTATTTAAATATGAATAGGATTCATAATCGTATTTAAAATTTTAATTATTATGCAAGTAATTCCTCATCCCATTCCGTAAATGTTATTAAATGATATTGAGGTATATTTCTTATATATATATATATATATATATATATACATACAGAAACTAATATTTATATATTTGTAATTTTTATTAAATCTTAAAATTAAAGCTGCCTTGTGCCTCCATGGATTATAATATTTGATGGATATATAATCTGTTGCTTTTTAAAGGAATAAAATAATTATTTATATTTGCACACAACACACTTTTGTTACAATATGAATATAAACAAGTAAATATTTTGTGTCTGAAAATATCCTGTAATCTTGTTCCTGGCAATAATATTAATATCTAATTAATATATTGCAGATTTATTTCAGTTAATTTGTCATATATTAATATGACAAATTAACTGAAATAAATCCATAAAATATTGCAATTCATCCCATAATCCATATAAATAAAATTTCCTTTGTTTGAAAAATAAATAACTAAATCTTACTAATATATATATATAATAGAATTTTGGTGTAAATAGTATCTTATATCCAAACTCAGAAATGTTGTATATAAAATCATTTAGTGGATAATACATGTTTTTCCACAAAATTGAGTTGTGTTTAAGCAAGTGCGACACGCATTTCATTCTAAAGCCGCCCCGAAAACTGTCGCGTTCTGCTTTGTCGAGTCCCAACAACAAACGATGATGGATCCTCTGCCACCCTAAAGAGTGTTCATCACTTTCGCATTTCACAACAAAGACCATCCATAAATCTGTTGACAACCTGTCAAAATTCTTTGTGCCATCTGTCCATTTTCCGTCTAGGGATAAGAAGGAAAAAAAAAAAAAAAAAAAAAAAAAAAACAGCAAACGTTTCACTTGCTACAAGATTTGTCTCCTTTTGTGGCACCAATTGCCAACGTCTGGGAAGAAAACACCTTTTTGGTTGGTTTGAACCTGGTTGCGTTTCGAACCAACCGACCCATATGTTCTATATATAAGAATGTCTTTTGTGTGCTGCTGTTTGTTCCAGTATTATGTTCTAAGAGGAACTGCCGGCACTGCAGGGAATCCACCCTATAACAGTGGGACTCTTTGTGGCCATTGAGTAGCGATCAAAGCCCTCCCACCCCTAGCCTCCTGAAGATTTACATGGTTAAATACCGAGCTCTTGTTGTGGGTTTGTGTACTGCTTCACGAGGGGCACCGACGACTTTTTATTGCACCCCACTGACGTTAACGATGTATTCGATTTCTTATTTACCATCTGCTGCGCCCCGCACTAGGTGTTCTCCCCTGGAGTTGACGTAATGAGGTATAAAGTGGCACAAAGCAGCCAGCGAGTCGGGATTTTGAATAACCGTAAATAGAGTGCGCTATTTTTATTCATAAAGGGCATCCCTTGTTTCGCGTCTTTGTTTTCCCGAGGGTGATATTTATTCGCCCAAGCGAATAGAAAAAATTGCGTATACGGTGAATAAAGCGCTGCGTTGTTATGTGGGTTAGAATCCGGATCGAATTCGCCATTTGCTGGAGGGGAACTTTTTAATGAAGTGTTAACTTTGTTTTAACCGGCTGTGTTAATTTTGCGATTTTTATTCTTCCTTCTGTTGTTTGATTGTTTTTGGTTATATATTGGTTGTGTTTATTCCGTAAAATGACTGTTGGTTTGAATATAGCTGTAATTATACTTGTTGCATCGTTCGCATCACGTTAACTTTCATTGGCTGCTTACATAACGATTTTTGATAATTACCCATGCTTTTAAGTAATAGATGTTTTATGTTTAAGTAGTAGATATTTGTGACTGGCGTTCGGTGCCGCAGGTTTCGAGTTCGAGTGGCATGAATGTTTGTAGTGGTTCGAAATCCATTTTAAATAGTAGGTCCCTGTCTAGTATGACTATAGAAGCTTGTCTTACAACCTACACCGTAAGCTTTAAACTGTAGTTCCCTGTCTAATTAGCCCAAAGTGTGCACAAAATAACCGTAGAGCGACAAACCAAACCTACCCCGTAAACCGTTAACATCTCCTGTCTCGAAATCTGCCTACGGGTAGACGGCCTTGGCCCACCATGGGGCTGTTGTGCCATTGAAAAATAAAAAGAAACAGATATTTATGGAAATTATTACTCCTTGATTCTGGTGTAAATTCTTGTTGAAAATAATGAGAAAAAAAATGTTTTTTTAAGGGAATTGTTGCCTTGTAATATTTGATGTTTAATAGAAATATTTTATATGTTCATCTTTGCATAGAATACCTAATTCTATCTGTGAATTGTTTCTATTTTTATTATAGATTTGGTTTGGTTTGTCGCTCTACAGTCATTTTTCGCATACTTTAGGCTATTTAGACCGGTATCTACAGTTTAACGTGGACTCGTAACCACGCACAAACATCAACGCCACGCCAGGATTCAAATCTGAAGCTTGTGGTACCAAAGGCCAAAGCACTAGCCAAATTGGTCATCAGGCCGCTAAACTAGCGAGGAAAAATATATACGAAATTTAACATAGTTTTCTATAGTAATGAAACATGCCAAATCTGTTTTTTTTTTCTTTTGATTGTTAATAAAATATCATAAATTAATGATATTCCATGAGATGCTTATTAAAAACAAAAACCGTTTATGGTTACAAATGAAACTGAGAGTCTCCTTTTGTTTCGTCTAACCTTAGAGGTGCGAAAGTTCAAAGCATTTTGTTGCCGTCTCTTACTAATGAATTGTTCACGAACTCTCTCAGAAGTAAGATGAGAAATGACCCTTGACTTGGATAATGACTAATGATAATAATATGACAACAAAGCTACCTAGCTACTCAACTTCGGCGATACACTAAATTCAATTGCTTATTTTTAACTCTCCTTACAAAGCGGCCCGATGGCCAATTGACTAACGTTCTGGCCTTTGGTATCACAGGCTGCAGGCTCGAATCCTGTTATGGATGTTTATCAGTGGTTTGGTATCCACGTTAAACTGGGCCTGCCGGGCCGAGTGGCTAGCGCTCCGGCGCTCGGTACCATAGTTTTTGGGTTCAAATCCCGACGGTGCCATGGATGTTTGTAGTGGTTCGGAATCCACTTTAAGCCGTAGGTACCAGTCTCATATGACCGTAGAGCATCACAGAGCCCAATCAGACTTCTGTCTCACCCACATCTTTCCCAAACTGTAAATGCACAATTATGTGGTGGGGCGTATTAATAATCCACGTTAAACTGTAGGTCCCCGTCTGTTTAGACTAAAGGAGCAGGCTGGAGGTTTGAATCCTATCGGTGGCACGGATGTTTGTGAGTGGTTCGGAATCCACGTTAAATTGTAGGTCCCTGTCTAATTAGCCAAAAGTGTACATAAAATGATCGTAGAGAGACAAACCAAACCCAAACTCCTTACAAAAGAAAAAAAATATCGACAAAGTTTCCTAAAATTAACTTGCAATGTAAAGGATCAAAAGACCTTTTTGAAAACCTCATTTTTACATAAAATATCACCGTTAATTTGTCTTCACTTAACATTAAAAAAAAAAAAATAAACCGCAATATTTATCATCCACATAAAGAGGCGTCACTGTCACCTCCCCGGAAACATAACCTCCTCATCATATTGCACCACAAAACCACAAGAATTCTGGATGTCAGTTGACAATTCAGCCTTAAAGACACTTTTTTCCTGGAAATTACACCATGATTGATGCACCTGGTCATCCCCTTGGCGTGCCAAGCCGTTTCATTATACCTGGAACCACAAAGTCCCGTAATCACCATTGGCGTATGGATTATTTGGTACTAATCAATAACCTAGTTTGTGGTGAATTCAAAACGAAGCGTTTTGAAGTATAAGCCTGGAGGGTTTTTTTTTCTGGGTATGGTTAATCGCGCTCACCCGAGCGAGACCGAATAGCTGAGTGCCGAACTCTGCTGTGAATAAAGCGTTTTCGGCTATTGTCAAGTCCGTTTGCAGGCCATTGCGATACATCATTGAAGTAATTTAATGCAAGCTCTTCGGGCGGTGCTTTGTGGTTGGAAGGTGGATATTCGAAAGGGGTTGGATTCGGCAGGAAGATGTACCGTCACGAAGTGGTTTTCTTTATTCTTTTTTTTTCTTTCCCCCTTACTTTTAAGGACGCCGCCAGAATCACTGTTTGGGAATTTTCCAGGAAATACCTTGAAAACAAATTCATTTTTTTTTTTATTGTTCCTGTTGTTCTTTTTTTTTTTTTCTACGAATTATTTATAACTTTTTTTTTTTTTAAAGGTTTTGATGTTGTTTTCTTTTTTTTCTTGTTGATGTGACCTATACCGCATGTATTTTTCTGTTAGGCGTTTATGGTATTCAAGAAATTTTTATTTCTCTATACTTAAAGGGTTTTTTTTTTTTATCTTTTTATTGTAGGATCTTTAATTTTAAAGTTTCTCAGTTATAATGGTCTTTTTTTTTATATATATTGTGTCTTTTGGTTTTCTTGAATTTTCTGTAAGAATGTGTTTTAAAAACCGTCCCCTTGCAAGTCTTGTTCTATTTTGCTGATACTGGTTTTTGTTCGAAATGAATTCCGCAAGATTTTGTCAATTCTGTCCAGTTTCTTTGTTGGAAATTTTTTTATTCTCTATTTCTTATTCTGTTTTTGACAAAATAAATAAATAAATAAGCAAAAGAAGCACTTTTGTCGAAATTACTGCACTCCGCTCAATGTCTGATACTTCATAGTCATCTACAAATACGGCCTTTATTTTAGCTCTCAGTGTGTGTTTCTTAATAGTTCTGTAGTGGAACGCAGATAGATTGTCCTAAAATAAGAGAGAGGATATTCAAAAAGATCCTTAGGTGCTACTACTTTGAGGATGTCGCTGCTAGAAACAGTCACAAGCCCTGGTACAATCATATTCATGATATCCCTGTATGGTCTAGAGCAGGGGTCTCCAAACTTTTCAGCCTTCGGGCCATACTTTTTACTCCAATAAGTACCGAGGGCCAAAACCGTTTTAATTTTTCTACCTTTATCTATAATTTCTAGACTAGTCGCCGAGTACGCGCTCTGAGCAAGCATACGCTTGCTAAATTCGCTTCATTCTCCAAAATGAAGTACACACAGAATGTTTATAGATCTAAGTTAACCTATGAGCATCTTAAGTTAACCTATTAGCATATCTTTTAATAATTGGTACAAATAAAATTGATCCACTATTGTCAGTGAAAAATTACAATTACATAAATCTCATTAGTATTTTTTTACAAGTGGATAACCCACGGTTTCATTCGCGTTCATTTAGCTTTTCCGTTCCTGAGGGATTTTCAAGATAAAAATCATATGTTTGATTCAGGATATATACATTCGAAACATCGATATACATACATATGCGATACTCATTACCCCAACATAACTACCGAGGGTAACCGCGGGATGTTCACTAGTTTATAATGTTAGTGGGATTCATTTCAATTATTTGTCAGATCTTATGCTTAAGCTAAATTTTCTGCTTTTTATGCTTGCCATTAAGCTATATCTAGCAAGTCAATAAAACCGAGTTATTATCATTCTGTGTTTTTTTATCCCACTTATTATAGCAGCAATATGCTATTCGCTGTCGCGGGCCGGATTGATGACACTGGCGGGCCGGATTTGGCCCGCGAGCCGTAGTTTGGAGACCCCTGGTCTAGAGAAAAATTGGTGGCATTGCTACGGCTCTTCTGTCTTTCTTAAGCACCTTCACAGAGTTAAGCTGACTCCTGTATGAAAACCAGGAAGATGTGGATATGTCTCACCTTTCTTCCTGTTCTGCACTGCCTCCTGTTTTCTTTATGAAAGCGTTATCGGATTGCCACACTTAAGTGAATAGATTAACTGATATCATTTGTTCCTATTTTGTCCTTTGCATTTTTTTTATGGTGTCTTTCTCCTGCAAATTTGCCATTCGAAATAAAATAAAAAATTCTCTTGGTTTTGTATAGAATTGGAATAGATTTCATTATGTTTATACTTTTTCCTAAATCTTTTATTACTTTTTTTAAAAATTTTATTTATTATATATTTCTGTTTCTACGACTCTTTTAGGATAGTTTTTTAAATTATATAATCTTAAATCATTATTTTATTGCTTCATGAAAACTCAAATAACAAGAAGGAAAAAAAAAAGAAAAAAGATATCAGGACGAAAATTATACCGATTTCTTCATTCTCCATTCTACAAAAAAAAAAAACCATTAAGATGTTAAATCATGGATCCATTTCTAATAAGACTTTCATAGATTTAAAAAAAAAGATTTTACAAAATGTTTCGAATATACAAGCAAGCTGATAAAAGAACTGCAAAAAAAAAAAAATAAATAAATAAAAAAAAACATTTCTGTCTGATGGAATTCGAAGCGCTACTTTGGGCAGAAGACACCCGAATATCTTTTTGATGTGAGCCGCTGCTTAAAAGCAACAAATATGAAAAGAAAAACAGCCTTATTCCCCCCTTTTTTTAATACATTTTTTGCAACATTACCCCCTCCCCCTTTCAAAAAACCCCCGCTCCTAAGAACAAAGTCGCAATTTTCACCCCTCATGAAATACAATATCCCGTGTTCGCCATACCGAAGAAGAGGATGGATCCTTCGATGAATATTATGTTGCCGCTGTTGGAGGGTGGTGAAAGATCAGTATGTGGATAATGACTCTCCCGAACGAAGACATTTCCCCCCCAATGAAATCATCCTCCACTGTTATTTGGACAGCTGCTACCACCCTGGTTCTGGTGGGGGAGTAAACATTTCCCAGTTGAGTCTTTGGGGGACTGAAATTCTGGAGTGGAATTGTTTTAGACAGTGGAGGTTTGTGTTGGTGTGTATGTATATTGAATAATGTCTCTGTTATAAAACTATCTGTGTCTTGTACGAGTAGAGTTGTCAGAAGGAAGTATAGGAAGAAAGTTATTTAGTGTTGTCAACACTGTCTGGATAATTTTTTTTGCTTTTTCTGAGAAATGTTTTCTGGGCAGGATTTGGGTTTGGAAATTTGTTATACTTCTTATAGACATCTGTTTGCATCGTATCTTAGGGAAAAATGCAAATTGCTGATTTCAGTATGAGTTGTTGATTTCAGATTGATGTATAAGAAGCAAATTAAATTATGAAAAACGTTTTAAAAATATTTTTGGGTAGCCCGATGTAATGCATTTAAATGTCCAATTGTCTTTGAATCAATATATTTGTGAACCAACGTTTTTATTGATGAATATTAAACGAAATCAGTAAACAGAAACCTTAAATATGAATACAGATATACAGATAATTAATGAAATATATTACTAAAATTTGTTAAGGTTTTTTATGTGTGCGTGCGGGCTCAACACCATGTTATAATCAGAATGTGCAACATGAAACCTTCACAGATATGTAGCGGCCTGAGGGCCAATTGGCTAGCGCTCTGGCCTTTGGTACCACAGGCTTCAGTTTTGAATCCTGGCGGTGGCATAGATGTTTTTTAATGGTTCAGAATCCACGTTAAACAGTATATTCCTCCCTAATTAGTCTAAAGTGTGCAAAAAATGACCGTAGAGCGACAAACCAAATCAGATCCCGACGATTAAATCTTCTTACACCTCGCATAAGAAATTGGAAGTTTCTAAACTTTTTAGGTTTAAATAATAAATCATATAAATTTTGAAGCACTATATATAAAAAAGGCTTTCATTATTATCTTGCAAAAGGAAATGAATGATTAATTCATATACATGAAAAGGCGAGAGTCGCTCATAACCTGCTATTGTGATATCAATAATTAAAGCCCCTCGAAGTTGTGGTCATCTTCCACTTTGGAAATCCCCCCCCCCTTAATTTCCTCCCTGGGACCATTAGGAGTTAAGCTGGAAACATTTTTCATATCCAAACTGCAACTGCGGCGCGTTGGAGCGAACCGCCGAATCAAGTGGTCACGTTTTGCTGTTGCTCTAACACGGTTTGCAGAGGCTGAGGTCTCCAGGGTGCTCTGCAGTCGATGCTGCCGCTAAAGGCAGTTAGGGCTCCTCTTCCCCGGCAACCTCGAAATCGTGTATACCCAAAGGAGGGCGAGTTTCCTGTAGGCTACATCTTTTTAAAATACTCCTCTCGGTTTCCGAGTTTGGAGAAAGTTTAGAGAAGAATTTATAGACCAACTTCTATATATATATATCCTGTGTAGGACTTTTCTTGTGCTATGATGTGATGGTAGAATTAAATTTCTTCTTGGAAAGTTTTTCTTTTATGTTTGTTTATTCATTTAATACTAATATTTATGTGCTTTTAGGCATCTTGTCGGCATTAAGCTTTGATTATGTTGTTTTATAAATTTTTTTTAGAGATAATACGATACTATAACATGCTTAGTTTAGTATCACGGAATTTTGATTAAGTTTCATTTATTGTTTCGATACTGGGCGAGTAATGAAAAAAACTTCCATTCTTTAAAATAAATATACCTTGTTTATTATAACGTTACTGGTACAATCATTTCTATAAATTCCTTTAAGTTTATCACTGCAAATTGCTTTTATATACTTCACAATTTGCATAATCCCCACAAGCTGACCGTTACAGTAAAACATAGTGCCGTGCGCTGGTTGGGCAACCAGATCATAACTGGATGCGGTTGAGTCGAGATACTTGATGCACAGTCTGGAGAACTCGCAGCTTCATTGACACACGTACAAACACCGCACACATACAACTACATTTATACATTATTTAACACATTTAAAGACATATAATTATATATTCATGGAAGGACTCTCGACTTCTAAGACGAAAACCCGTTACTCGGCTACGCGCAGAGTGAGCTAAATATACTTCCTCTCCGGGTAAGAATCTATAGGCCAATTAATACGCAGGCTTGCGCTTGACTTTATTTGCTTTCGGGTGAGAGACTGTAGACTAACTAAACGTTTCTCAGCAGAGGGACGTGTTTGCGCCATACTTCCTCTCGAATCAGAGACTGGTATCCAACAAATCATTTCTCCTGGACATCACAAGGGGAACTCTTGCCAGTGTGCAGATTGATTTGTCGCTCTGCGGTCATTTTGTGCGCAGTTTGGGCTAATTAGATCGGCACCTACAGTTTAACGTGGATTCCAAACCACTCTCAAACATCTATACTCCCACCAAGATTCGAAGCTGAATCCTGTGGTACCAGAGCGCTAGCCAATTGGCTATCAGGCCGCTGCCAATGTGTAGTTGGAAGGACAGTTACAGTAGTTAATTAACCTGTACGGCACTTTTCCTTTTTGTTAGAAGATCAAAATAATCTCCAAGTAAATTTCCGCTATATAATAACAATGCGATCTCTGTTTAGTTTTACAATATCGTTGAGGAGTGACTTTACAAATATTTTATAGTGGATTTTTAGAAATAAATCTTATTAATTAAATATCAGCTTTAATCTTCTAATAAACTTCCTAGTGGTATTATTACTAATTATAAATTGTAGCGGAGATTTTTTTTTTCTTTTTAAATATCAAGTTTACATAAAAGAAAAATCAACATTAATTTTCACATTGGAGCTTACTTTAGATATTCATAATTGAAGCATACTACATTAATTTTTTTATGACTTCTGACTAAAACCTACGAAGGCATTTCTCCTTTGGATAAGATTGAATCCTTTCCGCTGCTGTACCGTGCACGAAGGGGTTGTCATCGAATCTCTCTACCCCCGTATAAACAAAGAAACGGTTGCATGCTAATTTCGAGTCACCCGATACAGGAAACCCTATCAAAGAGAGAGAGAGCACGGGCGTATGAATTTACTCGCCGGTTATTTTTTTATTACACTTAATTGGTTTCTGCGAAATTATAGGTCTCTCATTTGCATTACTCGTTGTAACATAATCCCGTGTGCACTTTTTTTTCCCGAGCCCCGTTTTTGCTTCTGCGCTTTATCATTGTGTTCCCGGCGTATCATTTTCGGAGGTGTGACTTTTTGTAGTAGCCGAGTATGTATCGAATATTACTTACTTACTCTTCTTATAAGAGGATAATAAATGTAATGGAAGCCCCTTTTTTTCTTTTATGCGAGTAGCACTTTTAGAAGCTTATTTCAGCTTGCATTAATGCAGCTTTTTTTATTGCAACACCTTGATTTCAATCTCCAGATACAGTTTCTGAAAATGGAACATGTAATTTCCATACTGCTCTAAAAACTGAGTATGTGTATCCATATTACATTTTATTTATAAATAGTATGTATTTATATAATGTATTATATATAATATATATATATATATATATATAATCATATAATGCATTTCCAGTATAACTTAAAAACTATCAAAGAGATTCAAATTTATTTTCTAAATTTGTTTTTATTATTATTTCGTTTTAAAAATTACCAAAAAAAAATATATATATATATTGATTAATTAATAAAATAATCAATAGATTATTAATCTTAATTAAATAAAAAACTTATTTTTTTTATTAATGTAGGATTTACCCGCCTCCAGATGGCGCTAGTCTGTTTTTAAGACTTGCGCCATCTAGTGCCCTCTGGCGCCTTAAAATTAATATAAGGTAGAAACTTTATAGTGTTTGTTTTTCTAACACACTTACATTCAAAATAAATGCTAGCAGATTAAAAGCAGCCTGATGGCCAATTGGCTTGTCCTCTGGCCTTTAGATAGATGTTTGTTCGTGGTTCGGAATCCACATTAAATAGGTCTGAACCACGTTAGGTCCCGGTCTAATTAGCCCAAAGTGTGAACAAAATGACCGGAGAGCGACAAACCAAACCAATCTATCTCGATTACAATTAATAAGTAGTTTTATCAATCCATCCATTACACTATGAATTCTTTTACACGTAAGTATTTTGGTTAAATTCACCCATTTGAATATCTCTAATTCTTTTATGATTTATGTTTAGATTTAGCTAGATATCTGATCAATTTCGATTTTCTTTTCTTTATAAAAAAAATTTAAATGAAAATAATATTCTTGATAGGTTATTTATTTAATGAATAGGATTAATCATATAATAATAAATAAAATAATTATTAAAGCTTAATAAAATTACTTGGAAGAATTTTCCTGACTAAGCAAAAAAACCATTGCTTATATATAGGCACTGGGATGAAAGATTTTTATGTTTTTATTTTTCCATTTGCTATAAAATGATTTATATCTTGATAATTATCTATAATTATTTAAAAATTTATTGAAAATTATTTTATTAATATTAAAATATTATTAATAAAATAATTATTAAATCTTAGTACATTTCCAGGTAATTTTTTTACGTTTTTATAGTAATAAATACGTTTTTCATTAATAATTACTCGCTCTTAGGATTTTCCAGACTAAAAGCAAAAAAATATTTCTTATATATACGCATTGGAATGAAATACTTTTATGTTTTTATTTTTCCATTTGCTATAAAATAATTTATACCAACTGAATCGAACTCAGCTTCAAAGAATTCAAAGTTTTTTTTATTAAATTTTTACTTTTATTTTTTAAGGCTTTTTCTTAGCTCTTAAAATAGTAGGAAATAAATAAATGCAACTCCTTGAGAGCTTTTTATTTATTTATTTTTTTACTTTTGTGCTTACAAAAAAAAAAAAGTTAAATTCGATTGTTGACAATTTGTTTTTTCGTCTGAAAATTTTAAATTCTTAGTAATAAGAACACTTTTCTTATTCTGAATAAAAAGGAAAAGAATTCTTTTACGTTCTTTTGGGTTCGAAAAAAAAAATATATTTTAAAAATCTCACATAAAATGAATAAATAAACAAATAAATAAAAAACAGAAACCTCAAAGTAAAATTTATTTTTGTGTATTAAAAGAACGCCAATATTTTTTTTCCCCACAACTCGTTGAATAAAATATTAAAAGTTGAAAGTATTAACTTGGCGGGAAAAAAAAAATATTGAACGCCATTTTCTGGTGTCTTTTTTTTTGTTTTTTAAATTTTAATCTTTTGAATCGAAATAATGATTTAATCCCCCTCAGACCAAATATTTTACTTTAATCTTCTAGAATTTTTTTTTCTGTTGCCAATTAAGAACCATCTTACATGTAAATGAGCGATGTAAAAAGTTAATTTATCTTCTATGAAAAGCCATTAATTTTTAATTTTTTTTTCTTCTTTCAACACTTTATTTTTAAAAATCAACCAATCTTGCTTTTAATGCTGTTAACGGTTTTTATTTATTTTTTCTTCTTCAGTTAAAGAAACATACACAAGTTGTGACTGAAATAAATAAAATTGTCTAAAATTTCAAAAATATAATCGTTATTTCTTAATAAGCAGATATGACCTTCCAATATGTAAATAAATTAATATATCTTATTTTAGGCTTCTTTAGAAATAATATAAAAAAGAAAGTGTAAGGTCAAATCGCAATATAGGAGCCGTTGTGATTTGGCGACTATTTTGTAGCGCTAACTGAGTGATAAATTGCCAAATGTTACCACATTTGGCAATTTATCACTCAGTTAGCGCTTGTACTGTTGATCAAGTACTGTACTGCTTGTTGTCTCAGTACTGCTTGTACTTGTATCACCCGGGTTTCTTGTACTGTTTGCAATTCACTACACTTAGAATCGTTATCTGTTACTTGGCGCTCTTTGGAGAAAGGAATTTTTGACACCAAATCACAACGGCCCCTATTTTACGATTTTATCAAATGTAAAATTAGAACTAAAAAATATACATCGTATTAAACAATCATTGTTTTTTTTTATCTCTACAATTAGGTCAGTTTCTTTGAGAATCAAACATTAAATAAATTATTTAATTAAAGAACTATGTATAAATGGGGTGTATAAAAAACGTATAAGATCAAAATTACCTCTTTCAGTTTCGTTTGTCACAGTTTTGTTTTAAAAAGTTTTTGTTTGAATTGAAATTCTAATTAAGTGTTTTCTAATTTTCATGATTTTTGATTCACCAATTAAAAATATAATGGATTAGGATGTAAAAAATTACTAAATCTTTTACTGTTTTTGTTTTTATAAGAAATCCAAATACTCTTCCACCCAGGTCTGTAGTTTATACAAAATTTAAAATTTATTTTAATTAATTCACATCGTAGTAAAAGCAAAATAAAATCCAAACGTAAAACAAAAGTCTTAGTCCGTGCGTGAAATTAGAAATATGTTAAATAAAATTTAACTCATTTTATAAAAGTTTAAAATTAAAAAAATAGTGATAATAATAGTAAAAGGATTAATGACTCCCATCAGTATAATAGTTTATTCAACCTTTCTTCCAGATGATGAGATTTCATTTTCACGGCTTGTTTATATTTGAGATGATTCTGGTTCAATGATTAATGAAAAACTGCTCTTAGCTCAATGGTAGCACACCATAGGGATTAGTTCATGAGATTCTTATGGGAGTCCTTGTTGCAGTGTCTTCTTTCCTATGTGAGTCTTCCTTGTAGTGTTTGCTTTCAGAAACTAGAAAACTAAATATTGATTACTCATCGTGTGTGTAATAATTAAACTATTAAGAAATTTCTTTCTTTCTTTTTGTTTATTAGACATGCAAATATTGACGATTTCCCTATATTACTTCCCCAATGAACAGATCATAGTATACATATATAAAACACAAGGTCTATGTATTAAAAAAAAGACTATTGTGGAATGCACAAAAATATTAAAGATTTATCCGAATCAGTGCATAAAAATTATTTACGATTTACCCGATTCAGTTGAAACAATCCGTAAAGATGTATCCGAATCACCTGAAACAATGCGTAAGATATTAAAGTGCACAAATCAGTTGAATTAATGCGCTAAGATACACAGGTGTGATCATTGATCCTGTGCAGGAGAGCATAGCGCGTAAAGACATCAAAGATTTGTCCGAATCAGGTGAATCAATATGTAGAGATCTACCTTAATCAGTGGAATCAAAGCTTAAAGATGTATACCACTCAGTGGAACCAATGCCTAAAAATTTGCCCAACACAGATAAATGCGTAAAGCAAGTTTTTGAAACAATGCGTAAAGATGTACCTGAATTAGTTGAATCAAAGCATAAAGATGTACCTGAATTAGTTGAATTAAAGCATAAAGATGTGTACGAATTAGTTGAATCAAAGCATATGCCGGTATGATAATTGATCCTGTGGTAACGCGTGCAGGAGAACATAATGCGTAAAGATGTATCCGACTCATTTGAATCAATGCATAAAGATATTAAAGCTGTATCCGAATCAGTTGAATCAATGCATAAATATATACCGGCGTGATAATTGATCCTGTGGTAACGAGTGCAGTAGAAAATAGATTTTAACCTACTGGTGGCCTATGTTGCTGTCACTGCTTTCCGAAATGAAGAGCTTCGATGTTAATTGTGATTACATTGTTATCAGGCTGTTTGGTGGGAGTTTACTGGATTTTCTTTTACATGACAAGCAAATGTATGACACAACTTTCGAAAAGCATTATCGAACTTAGTCATTGGTGGATTGATCGTTGTATTCTTGTATGAAACACGGGGGGCTTAATTACCATCACCGCTAATATAGATTACTTATTATTATTGTCTTGATTTGATGGAATTTCACTTTATTATCGATAGTTTCCTAAATGATTCTATTTCGATGGCTGACGGAAAAACTAACACAAACTCTCAATTAAAGCACACAATCCACCCACCTTTATCAAGACTGCGCTTTAAAAACCTTCCCCGTATCCTTTTACCTCGAGTGAACGAAGCCCTACTTGTATCAAAATAATTCCCAAAGATCTGATCCAAATTAATGAAAGGAAACAACTTCACACACAGCCAGGAGGGCGCTCACCGGCGCTGAAAATTTTCTAGCTCGCCAAATCCCGAAAACTTTTGTCGGCACAAAACTTCCAGGAAAGTTGGGATCCCTTGAAGTAGTAGAGTAACTGCAAATTAATCACGCTGAACTAGATTAAGGGGATTAATAAGTTAAGTAGGCGGACTTTCCGGAGAGTGAAGGGGTTATTTATTAAGTTAAAAGAGAGAAGCGCGGACTGTAAAAATAAGTAAAGAAGCATCCTCTTTTCAGTGAAAAGTTAGGGGGAGGGCAGGTAGTGAATTTGGGGGTTCTCCCTGGAGGCTAATTGGGATGTCATGACTGCCTGGAAGACTCCCGAACGCGACAGTGGAAAATCCCAAACCCAGTTTTAGCTGCTGCGTCTTTTGTCGAGTTTTAAAATTCACTTTTTGGTTCTTGTTGTTTGCAAGCGGATTTAGTTATCATGGTATTGTCTGCCAAAGTTAGATAAACGTATTATAAAATGATTTTTGAATTCTTTCTTTTCCTTTTTTTGGAGTTTCAAGTTTTAATAAGGTAATCGGAATCGGAACATCAGACAATATAATGATCTTATAAAAAAAAAGCATGGAAAAAAAAAACGTTTTTGTTTGTAAATTAAAGTCTTGTAATTTTTGCGTTTCATCCATAATTACATAAATTTTTTGCTCCGAATTTGTAATTATATTAGAAGAATCCTAATACTTGGCACTTATGTTCCTTGTCTAAATAGAATGGAAAAGTTTCTAATCTGTGACAATTGATTAAATTTAAAAAATGGCATAAATTATTTTGTGTTTAGTAATTTTTTTTTTTTTCAATTCTTATATCATTTCAATGTGTGTTGGTTACTGTTATCCTTACAATTTAGAACATCTCCATAGACCATCATGGTACACTCACATTATCTTTCTTCTTCATCCAATTGTGGCCTGATGGTCAATTGGCTAGCGGTCTGGCCTTTAGTACCGCAGATTTCAGTTTCGAATCCTGACAGTAAGATGGATGCTTGTTATTGGTTCGGAATCCACGTTAAACTGTAAGTCCCGGTCTAATCTGCCTAAAGTGAACACAAAATGACCGTAGAGGGACAAACCAAACCAAATTATTATCCAACTTTCTGAATTCTTTCTGGGAGATTCTGAACTTCAGATTTATTGTGCATGTCCTCGACGTTAATCGAGGATTTTCAGTTTACGTAAAAATCGCGTGCATTTTTTTTTTATATATATTTTTAAAACGTATTGTTACAGCGACTTACATTTAAGTTGATTTGTCATAATTAAAATATTTAATTCCATCACATTACTGTTAAAAAATGGGGAAATAAGTAATTGATATCACTTTTTGAGATGTGATGTCTTTACAGATCCCTTCCCCTTTTTTTATCACCATATCCCTCGGGACGATTATTTAAATGCACCCCCATGAACTACTTAACATTAAATTATTTTTCCTCTACTTTTGATTTTTATCTATACTTAAAAACTAAAAAAGGAAGAAGCAAATTCAACAAGGCGATTCACAATTTCATTTAACTGCCTTTGCCTACTCTCGTTTTCATCTTTTTCCCCTTTCACTTCCCATTGAAATATTTATTCGAACGTTCTTTTTTTCCCTCCACCCCTCTTCTTCTACCCTCCATATTATTGTTATTTGAAACGGCTGCGCTCGTATCATTAACGCTGACAATGAAGTGTCCGGGAACCCTTTTTACGGGGAGGTAGTGCCGCGGGGGAAGAGACACTACAAAAGGGGTGCAGAATCACCCGAATGGAACGATGGAACGGAATTCTCCTTTCTATTTTCTTTTTTTTACGATTTATTTATTGTTTTTTCTTTTTTTTTTTTTTTTCCCCTTTTTGTCGTTCAGAGTGGCTCGGCCCGATATTTTGAATGGTGAGTTCGCTGGCTAATTAGCATAATGTTTTAAAGTTCCGGGAGGAAACAACTGTTGTGGCAACGAGGATCTCTCGAGTAGGGCCTCGATGGTTATCCTGGAACAATGCGGTCGTAGAAATTATGTTTTCCCAAAACAACCCTTGTGTGTGCAATCCTTTCTCCTCATGCCCCAAGTCTTTTGTTTAATTAAGTGTGCAAGTATTGTTCCTATGTTATTCACTTAGAGAAATTTAACTTGAGAATTTTAATTGCGGTTGTTGTTATTTTTTTATATACATAGGGTAAAGTTTAAGCCAGAGGTGGCCAACAAAATGATCTTGCGGGTAACTTGGGAAATGCATCCTAACTCCGAGAGCAGCATATAAAATTATATATCCCCATATCGGATTTAGACCCACTAAAGACATTTTTTGGGAGTGAAAAATTGAAACAAAATGAGTTATTTGTGTGTTTACTACGCGTATTATTCTAAAATGTAAACATAGATAATAATAATGATAATAAACGCCCAATTGTGAAGAAATATATAACACTAAAAATTAAATATGAATGAAATAAAAAAAAAATGAAATCATAAAAAAATATTTATTTTACTAGTGCGATATTTGTTTCTCCACTCTTACACTTAGGATTTGCAAATCGATTTTAATTTTGGTATTTGCACAATCGTAATTAGTGTTGCAGGTTAGCGTTTGTTATGCTTGGTCAATTTTTATGTTAGAAAACACTAATCGCAGGTGTAAGTTGAACCAAAAGCGCTAACAACTTCAACTAAGAGTCTGGTTTGCTCTATCAACAATCCACTGTGCGTATCTAGCGATGGTCACTTAAAGTGAATCATAGTTCCAAAATGCTCGCGCAACATGAGTTCGCAGAATATAATTTAATTATTCCTCGAACTTGTAACTGTAACTCATAAATAAAACAATCACTATCTGTTATCTATTTGCAAGAATATTATTTCAAAATCAAAGTTTTTTTTTTCTCCTAGTTTTGAATATATGGATGCACACATAATGCATTTTTTTCATACATTGTTTTGACCATCATATATTTTTTATTTTTATTTTGTAAAAGTGTGGTAAATCTCACGGGCCAGGAAAATATTCAAGGTTGGCTACCCCTGGCTTAAATAATTTTAGAAGTGAGTTTTTCCAAGAGATCTGCTGGACCTGTAAGTCAACTTATTTCCAAATATTTTCGTTTTGATCCTTGTATAGATTTCCTTTGTGACGCTACCTCTTTTGTCAATCATGTTAAATGTTTGACTTTATTCGCATGGTTAAACATTTCATCAATTTTGGAATTCTTTATGTTTCTTGTTCAGTGTCGTGAAACTTTAAACAGTTTATATTGAATCAAAATTATTTGAATTCGCTGACTTGTTATGAAAAATTCGCTTGTTATCCAAAAACTAGCAAAGGAGAAAGTTTGTTCCGGTGATTTATTATGTGATGATCTAATAGTAGGAAGGAGGGGAGGGGGAGGGGATATCTGAATAAATTGTTTTGTTTCCAGTTCCCAGAATGAGTACAATTCGTTACTTTAAATTAATTCCCTCTACCCATTCAAATCGCTGTATTTTTACGCACCAAAAATAGAACCTTGATCAAAATATTTTTCCGAAATATTTTGATATATCTTTATAATACTTGTTTATCTTGGCGAAAAGTTATTAGTTCTTTCTTTCTTTTTTTAACTCTTTATGGGGAAAATGACCAATGATTTTACTAATAAGTGATTAAAGGATAAATGCTCGCATAAAAGTCAAATTGTTTCAGAATTTCAGTGCATTTAGTAGAACCTTTTAATACTAGATATATGTTATATGAGAAATTTCTAAGAAAAAATTGAGCTATATGTATTTGACTATTATAATCTCAAAACCTTATATTGCAAGGGACGAAAATGTTTTTTAAAATTAAAATTTTGGAATTAAAAGGACATCGTCATTTTTAACCAATTTAACTAAATAATAATTTTTTTAAAAAAAAAAAAAGGTAAACTTTGATAAGCCATTGCCATTAGGCCACACATATAGAATTTATGTGTGGTCTAAAGGCCCAGAGACTAGCGCTCGTTGCCATGGATGTCCGTAGTGCTTCGGAATCCACTTTAAAATCGTAGGTCCCAGTCGTAGAACGTTGGGTACCTCTTAAAAAGTATGTCAAGAAATCTGCCAGTAGGCAGACGGCCTTGGCCCACCATGCGGCTGTTTCGCCGCTGATGATGAAGATTACCTACTGGGTAGGATAGCCAGTCCTAAGCCCAATGCTCTACTGTCATATTAGACTGGGGCCTGATGGCCGAGTGACTACGATCTGCCGCTCAGTTCTACAGGTTTCGGGTTTGAGTACCCACGGTACCATGGATGCTCGTATTGCTTCGGAATCCACTTTAAACCGTAGGTTCTGGTCTACTATGACTACTACACCACACCACATTACTGTGTCTAGAGCTGAGATGCCCCTATACAATTTGGAAATGATGTGGGTGAGAAGTCTGACTGGGCTCTGTGACGCTCTACAGATGACATACGGTTAAAAGTGGATTACGAAGCAATACGAGCATCCATAGCACCATCGGAAGTCGAATCCGAAACTGTGGCATCGAGCACCAGAGCACTAGCCACTCGGCCATCAGGCCCCCAGTCTACTATGACTATAAGAACATTGGACGTAGGGCTGACAACCCTACCTCGTAAAAAGAAAACATCTTCTGTCAAGAAATCTGCCAGTAGCCAGACGGCTTTGGCCCACTACGGGGCTGTTGCACCAATAAATGATAACGGTGATGATGATTTAATTTATGTAACCAAACCACTAATATTTTTGATACTTCGTGATCATTTCATATCAAAGCAATTTTTTGGATTGAGAGAGAATTTTTTCAAATCCTGACGATCTCATAACTTGTATGATATTTTTATCCACTTGCTTCTAAAATTCAGTGAAATATGTTGCACTCTCCGATCATATTTCTTTTCGTCTTATTCAATATAGGATGGAACACACCATCCTTTTAAACTGCAGGATGCGTTTATTTGTTATTATTGTCGTATTTCAACTTTTATTTACTTTGTTTCGTCGATCGAGATTTATGTTTAAAAACTAACGAAAAGAAATAAAAATTTTGAAATGGTATGTATCTCAAACAGAAAGGGGGAGAAAAAAAAAACAGACCTATTTTGTTTCCGAGCGAGCAAACAGCCTCATCGTTATTTATGTGAAAAAAAAAAGCAAGAACAATTTCATGGAATACCAATTTCACTTTTATGGACGGGTATGATTTTAAAACCAATTTGAGGGATATATTTCAAACAGCTGCTGCTGTGATTATTTTTAGGGAAAAAAGAAAAGGGATTTTTTCCCCGCTGAAATGATAAGTGATGATCCTTCCGCTACCGTGCAGTAGTTTCAGTGTTAAATGGGTCACAACTCTTCCTTTGTTTTTCGCCTCGGGGGCCCCTCTGGTGCACCTCTAAATCACTCTTCTCCTCCGACTCGAGGGATTTTCGAGAAGAAAAATGTGTTCCCTGCTCGGCGATCCGGATGCGCACCTGTCTAGACTGAGAATTTTTTTCTTTCTTCTTCTCTCTTTGTCATCTGTGGCTTCACTTGTTTTCATAACTTAAAATGTTAAATTGTAACAGAGGAAAAAAAATGCAAAATTAATCTTATGATTTAAGTGGTTTTTATATTATTCTTATTTGCTTAATGTATGGACTGTTATAAATAACAGTCCGTACATTAAGCATGTAACTACTAAGTTATGTTATATCGTGCTAACTATAATAATAAATAACTATTTTAATAAGTTAATTGTTATTATAAGTATTATAAATATTATATAAGTATATTACGTTGCTATAAGTAACAATGTTAATAAGTTATTTAGCATATAACTAATAAGTTATGTTATATCGTACTAACTATAATAAATAACTATTTTAATAACTTAACTGTTATTATAAATATTATGAGTATATTAAGTTGTTATAAGTAACTATGTTAATAAGTTATGAAGCATATAACTTACTACCTATAATAATAAGTAACATTTTTAATAAGTTAAATATGTCACTATACGTAAGTATTATAAGTATATTATGTTATTATGAATGAATGGGGTCTGATGGCCGAGTGGCTAGCGCTCTGTGCCATAAATTTCGGGGTCGAGTCCCGGCATTATCATAGATGTTTGTAGTGGTTCTGAATCCACTTTAAACCATAGGTCCCGGTCTAATAAGATCGTAGATAGTTGTGGGGATTGTGTTACTCGCGTCCGTATCATATCTTCAAGCTGCATGTGCCTCCTGGGTAGTACTAAATGAGTAACAGCAGGGTAGGCCTTGCTTATGGCATAAAAATTAACTGTCTCTGTATTGCCAGCTGCATTAGAAAAAAAAAAAAAAAAATGTTGTTATAAGTAACTATGTTAATAAGTTAGTAAGTATATAACTTTGTACTTATTTTGCTGTCTAATATGAAAGCAGAAAAAATAATTTATATTTTTGAATACATTATTGTAGCATTGAAACGTAATTAATGGAAAATTTTATGTGTCGTTTCAATAGCACTGAATTTAGCGTCATAGATGGATCTATTAACGAATTACTTTTATGATTATTAAACCATTAAATCTCCTTGTTGCAATTTAAATATCAAATTATACATTATGCCGTGACTTGCAGGACACATTACCGAAGTATTTAAAAAAAAAAAAAAAAAAAAAAAAAAAAAATGAAGTGATAAAAGAAAGAGAAATAAAATGTCTAATCTAACTTATTGAGGCCTGGTGGCCGAGTGACTGGCGCTTTGTGCCATGAATGTTTGTAATAGTTCGGAATCCACTTTCAACGTAGGTCCCGGTCTAATGTAATTGTAGACCGTTGGACTGACAACGCCCTCCCCTTAAAAAGAAAACATATCCTGTCTCAAAATTTGCCAGTATGCAGATGGCCCTGGCCTATCATTTGGCCTTTGCGCCAATAAAGTAGTCAACTTACAACGTAACAATAAAAGTCAATAAATTTCAATGTGAAATCTCTTTGTTATAATATTCATAGTACATCAAACTGATGCTCTATTTTATGTCTTCTAAATGGTTGCTGTCTAGATTAATTGGGCTTTTTCATGTGGACGTTTTCATTACGTCTTTAACATGCCTTACTACGAGCAATAGAAATATTTCGCAACAAAATTTATTAATTTTTGTAGTTACGTGATAAATTAATATATTTTACTGGTTTTTTTTTTTTTTTTTTTTTTTTTTTTTTTTATAATTTTGTAATATGTCCAGTAATTGTTGGACATTATGGGTACTTCATGATTAAGGTTTAGTATGAATCTGCCAATGTAGCAGATTTAGCATGAGTACGGTAACTGTAACTGTAACTTCACGGTAACTGTATTAAAAATTCAGAAATTGTGAATTATAGTCCTAGTTTCTAACTAAACTAAAATTCTCTTACAAATTATGAATAACTTATTCATGAGTTAATATTAAATATTGAACTACTTGGAGAGAAATTATGAAGATAGATGTGATGGAGAATGAATTAACTAATAGTCGTTTGAAAATATATTTGAATTATCAAAAATGAAGATACTTCATATTACAAAAGACGTTTAAGATACTGAAATAAAACTTCATCGTAATTATAACTGCATAAACAATGCAATTCTTTGTTTGACATTGAAGATATCAGATTTTTCTGAGCTAATTGACTGAATTGTTTAATCATCATCATTTGGCGAAACAGCCCCATGATGGGCCGAGACCGTCTGCCTGCTGGCAGATTTCTAGATGGTAGATGATTCTTTTTACGGAATAGGGTTGTCAACCCTACGCCCAATGCTCTACAGCCATTATAGATCGGGACCTATGGTTTAAAGTGGATTCCGAACCACTACAAATATCAATGGCACAGCCGGTACTCGTAGCTCTGGCACCAAGCGTCACAGCGGTAAGTCACTCGACCATCAGGTCCCAAAAATAAATTAAGATTGGTTTGTCGCTTTACGGTCATCTTGTGCACCGGGACCTACAGTTTAAAGTGGATTCCGAACCACCACAAACGTCCATGGCACCGCCGGGACTCGAACCCGAAGCCTGTGGTACCGAGCGCCAGAAAATTTTTCAATACTGTTTCAAATTGTCATGTTTCATGTCTGAATTTCATATGTTGTTGCAGATGGATAATGATACTTTATATGAATTTTATGTGTTTTTTAACGTTTTGATTGTCTCCTTTTGCAGGCGTCCAGATAATGCCCCCTCGTGCTGCCTCAGGTGATGGCCGGCGATGAGGACCTCCCGTCGCTCGACGACTGGGAAGACTTCTGGGTGCCCCCTCCCCCTCCGCCCCCCTCTCTGGGATCCGTGTGCCGCGACAGCGACTTCTACTGCCGCCTGGAAGGGGGCCCGATGGGGGCCCACTACAACAGGGCCTCCTTCCCCTCCCTGCCCATCATCGCCGTCTGCTCCTCCGTCGTGCTCGTCGCCGTCCTCGTCGCCTCCTTCCTGCTCTGGCGGTGAGTACACCCGCTATACACTCTGCTATACACAGAGACTATACTATACACAACCAGTTCATAGAAAATCCATGACCAGATACATGTTTTTACCATAATTTGTTTAGAAATACAATCATGTAAACAAGGTGTCTGTAAACAGTTTTTACACAATTAGAGAAGCTTTAGTACCCACCTTAACGGACAATATTTAGTATAGAACCTAAGCTCTAATTTCACATTTAACATCAAACAAAATACAACTAATACATCGAACAAAAGTCGCAATTTCTTCCGTACCAGAAAAATGGCACATCTCCAGAACATCTAACAAAATCCAACAAAAGTCGCAATTTCTTTCGTACCAGTGAAGTGGCACATCTCCAGAACATCTAACAAAATCCAACAAAAGTCGCAATTTCTTTCGTACCAGTGAAATGGCACATCTCCAGAACATCTAACAAAATCCAACAAAAGTCGCAATTTTTTTCGTACCAGTGAAATGGCACATCTCCAGAACATCTAACAAAATCCAACAAAAGTCATAATTTCTTTCATACCAGAGAAATGGCACATCTCCAGAACATCTAACAAAATCCAAAAAAAGTCGTAATTTCTTTCATACCAGAGAAATGGCACACCTCCAGAACATCTAACAAAATCCAACAAAAGTCGTAATTTCTTTCATACCAGAGAAATGGCAATTCACCGTCGTGCATATACTGTATGTCAATGAAAAGAGATTACGCGGATAGGTATACTGAATTAACAAGGTAGGCCTAATCCACTGCAAAGAATGCAGTCAAAACAGACGTTATTCTTTAAAAATAAGGCACATCCTCAATGCTCCAGATTGCAACCGTGGCTTATAGAATCATTATGGTACCTGTGGATGGCCACGTTTGGAAAGATCTCCTCGCGAGAATCCCTGGTGCAGCGGATAGGAGTCTTCGAAGAGGATGTGCCAGCCTATTTCTTGGCGGTGTAAATTGCTCAACTGGAATTCCCACTTGGAAGATCTATATTTTAACTTTTCTTTAATCTAAATAAATGATATTATGCCTCTTGTGGTTTTCGTTAACTCTCTTTATTTCACTGTCGAAAGTTAATCTTTGACATCTTAATTGTCTTTTTTTCTGCCGCTCACATTGAAATGCAACCCTAGGATCCATAGTAAACATTATTGGTTTGGTATACTGTCATCCCTCTTATTTTGTGAAAACAGTTTACGGACATCTTATACAGCTTATGATCTTTTATATAAAAGATCTTGTCAAATTTGGGATTGTCAAATATTTGCATAATAATCTGTTTCGTGTTTTAACGTGTCAGTTGGGTTCACTACCGTTTTAAATTTGTGATATCCCCAGTAGATACATAAGCTTGAAACAATAATTTATTATTAAAAATGTTGTACCACTATCTGACGCAAGATAAATATTTTTCTTTTGTACAAAAAAAGCGTAATCTTTAAAAGCCATCTGCTTAAACCGGTCACATCGAGTGATAAATGTCGACTCGGAATATGGAACAAGAATTTCAAACAAAAATGTCAACATGGCTTTCGTTTGTTTTGCGAACAGAGAGGGACAGAAAGAAAAAAAAAAAAAAGAATTTACGATCACGGGAATAATGGCGATAGCAATCTGACCTGCCACGAACTTTTGCCATTCGTATTCTAGAGAGCGGTTAGTCCAATTTTTATTCTAAAATTATAAAAGCGCCCCGTTTTTTTTTTTTTTTTTTTTTTCATCCGTCCTTTCCTTGTCATTAACTATATATTTTTTTTGTCCTCGAGATCTCCAGGAGATAATGAAGGAAATCCCAGAGCTTCCAACAATTACTTGTCCTAATGAATTTCGGTTTTCTGTACGAAATACTAAAAAGAAGTTGTGTTCTTTATTGTCAACTTTTTAAAGCAGACACGCCATTAACCAGGGGAGGTAAAAGAACAAAAAAAGAAAAAAAAAATTTATAAGCCACGCCAGTTTGTCTGACTACAATCATTAGCGAGCGCGCACTCTGTCGTTGGTCACGTGACTTAATCTCACGACATGGGGAGTTCCCTGCTGCAGCAATTTTTTTTTCCCATTGTTTTAGTATTTTATTTACTTTTTTTTTTTTACCTCGTTCGAATTATGCCCTCCCCCTTCCCGTTTATATCCTTGTTACCTCCCTTTTGTTCGATATTAAGTCTGAGAAGGATTTGTTACATAGTATCAGAGTAGAGATGCTTAAGGGTTTTAGAGTAGGGGTTGTCAAGATTTTTTTACCAAATATATGCCATGTTATTCGAACCGACGGGAAAACCCGAGTTACCCTTAATACTCCGGAATGCCTTTATATCTCCGTTTAAATAATTAATTTCTAGTTTTTGCAGAATTTGGAGATTTAAACTGTAGTGTGCCTTTGGCCTGTGGTACCACAGGCTTCAGGTTCAAATCCATGCGATGCCATGGATGTTGGTTAGGGGCCTCTAAACTGTAGGTCCTGGTATAATTAGCCTAAACTGTGCACAAAATGACCGTAGAACGACAAAGGATGGATTGGGCAATCAGATTGTAATTGGGTGTGGTTATGTTGAGATACTTGACGCACAGGTTGGAGAACTGACAGCTTTATTGACACATGCACAAACACCTCACTCATACAATTAAGAGACATACATATTGTAACACATTTAAAAATATATAGTTGTAGATTCGTGGAAAGATACTTCTAAGCCGAAAACCCGATATTCAGCTACGCGCAGGATGCCCGAAATATAATTCCTCTCCGAGTGAGAGTTTGTAAATCTACAGATACTCAAGGTTGCGTTTAAAATATTTCCTCTTTGGGTGAGAGATTATAGTTCAACTAAACGGTTTTCAGTGGGAGCGCATGGTTGTGCTATACTTCCACTCGGATGAAAGTCTCAAGGCGGACTGACCATTTCTGCTGAATACCACCGCTCTTGCCAGTGTGTAGGAGAAAGCACGAATAGGGTTTATAAGTTTACAATTAAGTTTTGTATGGTTACAAAACTTAATTATCGTAAATGTACAGTTGAATTTATGGCAATTAGATCAAATTTGAATTAAAGGCAAAAAGAATTAAAGGCACATTAATTCTACTGGACTTATAATTGAGCTACAAACAGCTATGTATTATATATTTAATAGTCATTTTATATTGTCAGAAAAAATATTTAAAAACAAATAAATTTCACACATTAAGAAAATACTAGCACAAGTGAATATCGCTATTTTACACCCCTGTAAAATTACATCACATGGCGCAGCAGTCCCATGACGAGCCAAGCCCCGTCTGCCTTCTGGCAGATTTCGAAACAGGAGATGTTTTCCTTTTTATGGTTTGGTTTGTCGCACTACGCTCATTTTTTGCACGCTTTAGGTTAATTAGATAGGGACCTAGAGTTTAACGTGGATTTGGATTCAGAATCACTCACAAAAATCCATACTAAGCCAGGATTCGAACCTGGAGCCTGTAAAACCAAAGGTCAGAGCGCTAGCCAATTGGCCACCAAGCCGCTTTCTTTTTAGGGGTAGGGTTCTCAGTCCAACGTCCAACTGTCAAATTTGACCGGGACCTACGGTTTAAAGTGGATTCCAAATCACTACAAACATTCATGGCATCGCCGGGGCTCAAACCCGAGAGCTGTGGTATCGAGCGCCAGAGCGCTAGTCACTCGGTCATCAGGCCGCCCCTATTACATCGCATTTAGCAGATATTTTAATATTGATATGTTCGAATTTTGTAATAAACAAGCACAAAATTGATGCTACAGTTCAGTTCATCTAGCAGCTCTTCTTATTCGATTTTTTAATGTTCATACTGTTCGTATTTCTCCTTAAATATTATGTTGGGAAAAAAATAGGTATTGCATTGAAAATTGTCAAACTGCTAAATCAGACAAATTCAAACCCAGGGATGTAATAAGGGAGAAATGTAATTTTGGAGGATCGTTAATGACAGCCAAAATTATTTTATTTTTAATAATTAAAATATAAAATTGTATAATACCAGAAAAATAAATGAACAAAATTTCGCAATAACTATTACAATTTTTTTTTTCCTTAGAAAATTATTTCGAACCACATATGTCTCACTAAGATCACAAAAAGTAATTGATTCATCAGTTCTCGCCTTTAAGCCGAATGCTTTGCATTTACATTTCCACAGAATAACTGGTTTTTAATGCATTATCTAGCAAATAATGATGATATAAGTTGGTCACTTAAATTAGTTGTTCAGGTTCTCATCATTTTGTGTATGCAATCACTGATTTATTCGGCGACATCTTCCGCAGCAGATTCAAATATATTCCGATTGGGATGTTTTGCATATCGATTCGATGGATTCGGGTATTGTGTCTTCAACAACTGATTCGGGGCATCTGACTCGAGTGTTTTGCATATCGATTCAACTGATTCGGCTATTTCCCCTACAACTGATTCGGATATTTCTCCTGCAACCGATTCGACTATATTTGATTGATTCAATTAATTCTCATGTATTTCCAACAACCAGTTCGGGTATTTTACTTATCTATTCATCTGATTCGGATGCATTTCATTCAAGTTCATTCTAATTCGCATGCATTATCGCACCAAATGACAGAAGTGTTACTAAATAAATATAATTAGTGATTTTTCTTTTTAAAAATTATTAAAATATTGTAAAAAACAAAAATTGTTATGTACATGGTAAGGTGGGCTGACAGCAAAAATACGAAGGGCAGCAGTCTGTGAATGATTTTCTCTGCCCCAGAAAAAAAATCTAATTTTCTAATTTTTTTTTTACTCATAAAATATATGGGTATTGTTTTCGGGAACGGTTTTTTTTTTTTTTTTTAACCACTTTCAGTTATTCTTATTGGTTAATTTTTTAAAAACATTTTCTTTCATGAGTATTTGGTTATTTATTTATTTTTTTTTAAATTTCTTTCACTATATTACAGAAAATCCTTTATAAAATTATCATTTTTTAAAATTTATCTGGAGCCATCTATTGGTAGATATATGCAAATTAAATCTAAAAAAAAACTAAAATTAATTAATTTAATTTAATTACTGAATTAATATTTGAAAAAACTGTATTAACATCCAGTGTCATCCACTGCCAGTTCAAAAAAAAATGTATTTGAACTTGAGTGGATGAATAAAAAGTATTTTCTGAACGATTGAAAATTTGAACAAGATATATATAGCAAGAGTGTGAGCTAATAGATGGAATTGAAATAATGTAAAATTGTTCAAAAATATCGTCCGGTGAAAGCAAAAACAATTTTATTTGAAAGCGAAAATATTTTTCAAGAAAAGAAAATCGTTTGGAATTATTTATGTAGTTTTTTTGAGATTGCTGTTATGCGTTTTGTTTTCACATTAAATATTTCACGAGATTTTTTTTTGTACATAATATTTATTTATAAAATAATTGATTAAATATTAAATAATTTAGTAAAAAAAAAATAATTGAAGAAAAATTAATGTAAAATTGTTGTAAAAGATCGTCTGGTTTTCACCAGACTCAAAGACGATTTTATTTCAAAGTGAAAACGATTTTTCAAGAAAAAAGAATAATCGTTTAGATTCTACAGCTTTTATTTTTTAAGATTGTTGCTATGTGCTTTGTTCTTACATTAAATTCTAAATTTTATGAATAGCCTGTAAATCTTCCCAGCTGATTATTTTTTATTAATTAATTAATTAATTTTTATTTATTTATTTTATTATTCAATATTATTATTATTATTATTATTATTATTATTATTTTTACCCCAATTACTTGGAATGGTTTTTGACATTTCGAACTTCAAACCGTCGATTTTCAAACGGTCAATCTTTTTTTTCATTTCACGAGAATATAATGGACCATTTCATCCGTAGAGGAATCCGAATATTCTTTGATTTTGGCAGACGTAATTCGAAACCTGCACGTTTCTTCGAACTTATCTAATCAGAAGGAGACGTGTTTTAAAATTTTTGAGCTAAATTTTATTATACGGCTTTCAAAAAAATGATTGAAAATAGTATGAGTCACGTTTTTTACTAAGAAACTGGAAGCAATTCGTTTGAAATTCTTTTAAAGATGGTATTAGCGTTTCAAATCGTAAATAATAATGAGATGTTCGATTTCAAAGGTTAATAACAAGCATGTAGAGAAACAAATAAATATTCGGAAATGAATCACCATCATCAATTATCTGAGTTCTTTTGAAAAATGAATCGTTTGGCATATTTTATTTCTATATCTACAATTGATTTACTCCATTAGCATTATTATCTCACTATAATTTGATTTCATTTATTCTTTCACGTATAATAATTTGTCGAAAAAAAAATTATTCGTGTTCATTTTCGATGAACTGTCCTTTTAGGTTATAGTTATTTCTTTTAGCTTATTAAGTTATTTCCGTTGGTTTTATTTATTTTCCGTAAACGGTTTGTACATTGATATTTTTCACGTATTTTTCCTCTTTATTGTTTTAAGACTTAGTTTTAGGGCCTGATGGCTGACTGACTAGTGCTCAAGTGCTACGGGTTTGGGATCGAGTCCCAGCAGTGCCATAGCAGCCTGATGGCCAATTGGCTAGCGTTCTGGCCTTTGGCACCACAGGCTTCAGGTTTGATGGATGGCAGTTGCTTGGCAGTTGCATGGATGTTTGTTAGTGGTTCAGAATCCACGTTAAATTGTAGGTACCGGTCTAATTAGCCTAAAATGTGCCAAAAAATAAATAAATAAATCTGCGACAAACCAAATAAAGGGGCCATGGATGTGTGCAGTGATTCGGAAACCACGTTATACAATGGGTTCCGTTCTAATATGACTGTAGAGTGTTTGTCGTAAGGCTAACAACACAACCCTGTAAAAAGACGCCATCTCATGTCTAGAAATCTGCTAGTAGGCGGACAGCCTTGGCGCCTCATGGGGCTGTTGCGCCAATGAAGAAGAAGTATGAAACAAAATATGTTATTTGAATAATATATTCTTGTGAAATATAATAATTTCATCAAAAGTAGCATGGATTTCCTATTCGAAAAAAAAATATATATATTAGCATTGGTTTGGAATTTTGAACCGTTCGATTTTTATGGTATAAATAGATCTAAATAACAGATTATGCATATAAATTTGCCAGTCATTTTCAACTGCTGCTTGAAGTGGTATTATCAAGTGGGCGTAGCACGTCGAAGATAAAGGATTATGCTAACAGTTGAAAAGTTATATTTTTATCTACATAGTGTCGTGAAGCAGTCATACAGTTCAACAATTTGTTACATTATCATTTTCGTATGACACGGATGACGAACTCTGCGGTGTCGAGTGTGTGCGCCATTCCAGTCTTGTGCTTCGAACCTACTTCCTCCCCGCTGTAGCGTGAACCTATTCTTTCGGAAAAATTCCTTTCGTGTAAGCGCTTAAAAGTTGCCATCGCACTTGTCACGCGAAAACAACAACAACAAGAAAAAAGAAAAAGTCGTGTCTGTAGTACTTTCCCCCTTGAAAAGTCACGCGAGATTTCGGTTGGGCCTGAATAATAGACCTTGCCATTCCTGCAATCACTACCATCTTTCATCGTTGGTTCGAGTTCCTGTTGTTGTTGCTGTTGTTGTTATAGGCAGTGCATATATATGCATGCATATATAAAAAGCTGGCCGCCGTTATTTATTTTGTCTTTGCCTAATTCCATAAGTTACTTAGTTATCTGATGCTGTATGCTTTTGCTTTTATTGTTCTCGTTGTAAGTGATATATGTCCTCGTTGTATGGATTTGGCTGCTTTCGCTTTGTGTTTTATTGGTAACAGAAAGCATTTATTTTTTATATTAAGTTCTAGTGTAGTGCATAATTAGTGTCAATAGAGAGAAATATAGCTATTTGTTTGCTAGATTTATTATGCAGATTGTTTTCCTGTTAATATATTGTAGAAAAAAAAAGTTAAAAGGTAACAATTTAAAGTCAAAAGACAGCTATTTATTTCAGATTTGTCGAGTACAAACTGTTAGCTTTATAACTTGTTTTTCTACGATTTGTTAACGGGAAAAAATATGTAATAAATCTTAATAAATAGTGGATGGATGGATTTCTTATGTGGATTTTTTTTGTTAACATATTGTAGAAAAAAAAGTTAAAGTCGAACTCAAGTTAGTTTAGTTAGTCAAGTTAGTTACTCTTCAGTTTGAACTCAAAAGATTGCTATTTATTTAAGATTTATTATGCGGATTTTTTCCCGTTAGAAAATTGTCGAAAAAAGTAAATAGCTAACAGTTTGAACACAAAAGATATCTATATATTATGTAGAATTTTCCATTAACAAATCGTAGAAAAAAAGAAGTAAAAAGCTAACAACCTAAAAGATAGCTGTTTACTTAAGATTCATTATGCAATTTTTTTTCCCGTTAGCAAATCATAGAAAAAAAAAAGTCAAAAGCTAACAGTTTGAAGTCGGCATCTAGCTATTTATTTAAGATTTGTTATGCGGATATTTTTCCGTTAAAAAATGTAGAAAAAAAAGTAAAAAGCTAACAGTTTGAATAGAAAAGATGGCTATTTATTTAAGATTTGATATGCGGATTTTTTTTCCGTTAACAAATTGTAGAAAAAAAACCCCACAAAAGCTAACAGTTTGAACTCATTAAAAGTATACTCGTCATGAAACAAATTTCCTGCGGAGTTACACAGTTAATAAATTGTTGGTAAATAAAATGGTGGTTTATATATTGATCATTATGCTATTAATAAACCTTTAAATGTTTCTGGATACAAGTTTCATAGAATGTTTTTCATCCATTGCCTTCATTAAAAAGTTACTTTTCTACAAATAATGATAATAATAATTAACTAAAATTCAAAGTTACTTAAAAAAAAAAAAAAAGAACGTGCTTTGTATCATAAAAATTAAAACTTTGTATTTTGAAAAGCATATTGATTATTCATTTCAATTTCAAAATTTGTTTTGATGCCTCTCAATGAATATGCAAGATATTTTTAAAACTGAGTTGCCCGATTCTTCGCTCAGTGGCAACGTGCGCCGCTGGTGAGCGTTAGAGCTGAGGTTCAATCTGCTGGTGGCTTTTTTGTAACAGACACTGTTTCAAAAAACGAGGAAACTCAATGGCGTTTGTGTTGTTCAGCATCTGGCTTCGTTAGTTAGACTGTTGGGAGTATTCCTATTTTTCTCCCATACGGTGCGTGGTCTGATGGTCAATTGGCTAGCGTAACTTGATTTTTGGTACCATAAGCTTCAGGTTGGAATCCTGGCTTTGGCATAGATGTTTTGCTAGTGGTTCGAAATCCAAGGTAAACTGCAGGTCCCGGTCTATTTAGCTTAAAATGTGCAAAAGATATGCAAATGTTGGATAGTTCCCCTTAAATCCCCTCTCCGAAAGCACTGACCTCCTTCTTCAGCGACTTGGAGCCAAGTCTGATTTCTACCTACGGGTGCCCCATCATAACAGAAGCTACCCTCTTTCCTACCATCTATAAATAGACTACTCATGGGATGTCCATCCCGCACTGCAGGGCACTGAGTATTAAACACACACAAACAGAACTGAGTTAAAAAATATTTTTAAAAAATTTAAGTCTTTATACGTTTTGTATATTCTTTAGTATCAAATAATTTATTTAAAGACCTGTTTATCGAATACAAATAGCAAAGTTATAACCAAACACAGCTTTTGTTAAGGTAATATCAACAGTAAAAATTTTTTTCAAAAATGAATCATCTGTATTGAAAAGCCACTACGGAATGCTTTGATGCTCTCGCTTTCGTTTATTTTTTCCCCATTGACAATTCCCCCTTCCCCAGTTGATTGTAATGAATGCAACGCAATTTATTCCCTCTTCTTCAAACAGGTGCGCCAGTTCTCTCTGAGATGATGAAAACCATTAAAATGGACTTATCCAAATGATTGGACACATATCTGACGGACAGTTGAGCTTAATGAAGAAATGAAAGCCTTGAGGGGGGAAAAAACAAACAAAAAAATCCCCTTTTTTATCATGTCGCAGCAGGTATCGGGAGGAATACTTTTCTAAAGAAAAATTGCCTTAACCGGCAAAATTACAGGGAAAAAGAAAAGGGGAAAAAAAAATAATAAATAATGTTTTAATGAATCACTTCTGTTTGGTAGAAGCGTCATGTCACGTAATAAATGAAAATCTACTTAACAAGTTTGCCTTTTTTTTTTTTATGATCACTTCTATCACTTTTTAGTTTTAGTAAGTTTATTATTTAACTTAGTTTCATGCTTTGAAGTCATTCAAAATGAAAACCGCAATTTTTTTTTATGAGCTGAATCTTGTGTATTTACAGTTAAAAAGCCATTGTGATCTGTTGAAAGACGTTAGATGACTTCTATCATTCTTTTTGACATTGATGTGGTGTGGCCGTCGTTTTGAAGCTGAAACAATTTACACGTCTTTTTAAATTTTAATTTGTTTTATTTGATATTAATTAAAGCAGTGCAAAATTTCCATTAATAATAGACGAAGTACATTTTGAATTAAAAGATTAAAAAAATTCATTAATATTCATTAAATTAAAATTAATTATTATTATTATTTAATATTGATTATTTAATATTAATTTTTAACGAATATTATTATTTTAATTATTGAAAATTAATTAATTTAATTTAATTCATAAAAATTCATTAAATTTGTTAATTTCATTTCTAAACTCCTCCAAATGTTCTTCCGTACTTAATAATTTTATTTGTAAATACGTTTTTAAATTTATCAGTTATTTATTGAATTCAGATTTTCAAATATAAAAAGCTTATTTTGCCTTGTTTCTTTATCGAAAAACATTAGAGGTGTGATGAAAATACATAATGAAAAGTATTAATTTTGGGTGGTTATTTTTTTATATAAATTGATTTATCGTGAAATTTTTTTTATTATGTTTAACTAGAGCACTAACACACAATAAAATGCATTCTTCGCCATGTATATTATTTTTAAAGTTAAAAAATATTAACAATGCTTAAATTAATATTAATTATGAGTACACTTTTTTGATTATTCACTTTTGATTTTATCAAATTATTGTTATTATTATTATCATCTATCCAGAAGAAATGTTATGAAAAATTGCTCATTTTTAGGGAAGCGCGGAATTTATCATTCATTTATGCGATTATTTTCTGCACAGTTAATTTCTTAAACTAATTAACTGACTAACTAACTCCCCAGCACTACAGTCCATGTTGGACAACGGCCTCCCTAACAATACGACTCCAAAATCATCTGTCTCGAGTTTTAGTTTTCCAGTGTGTGATCTTTAGGTTCTTCAGATCATTTTCCACTTCATCCATCCCTCTCTTTTTTTTCTTTCCCTTTTCTCTTTGGACCTGGCACTTCCTTTTGAAAATCTTCTCTGGCATCTCCATGGCAGAGGCACATAGTGTGACTCTCCATGTGTGTTTCTCCATGTGTGTTTCTCCATGTGTTGTCACATGTGTGTCTCTCCGTGTGTCCTAACCATTGAGTTCATATAATTTATGATGTCCTTTTCTCCAAGCAATACTTGCAATTTCATGATTGTAACGCCTCCTCCAAACATCACCCTCTCTAAAAGGTCCTAATATAGCTCTTAAGATATTGATAACCTGTGAAAGCAAGACCTTAAGAGCTATATTTGGATCTTTCAGAGAGGGCGATGTTTGAAGGAAGCGTTACAACAATCATGAAATTGCAAGTATTGCTTGCTCTCCCAGGTTATCAATATCTTCTCCTGTTTTTGAGTTAAAAGTCCAGGACTCTGAACCCATAAATAACTGCTGGCCTGATTATAGTTTTATACATCCAGAGTTTCGTTTTCAACCATATCCCATTAGAGAGTTTCGTCGTAACCCACGAATCTTAATTTTCACCTCAACAATATACTCAGCCTCAACAATACTTACTGTTTCTCCTCCAACCAAATATGGAGAAAAAATATTCCATTAGACAGTTTCATCCCTCGAATATTAATCTTCACCTCAACAATAATTACATTTTCTGCTTCTTCTTTTATTAAAGGTTGTAACAACAATTACATATATTTCGATAAGACTTTTTTTTTTTTTGTTTGTTTGAGTTAAAAAGAACGTGAAAAACAAAGTTTCCGAAATTCCCTTATCCGGATTTCTGTGAATCATGTTTTCCATCTGCCATTTTGTGCTATCTTAACTACCTTCCATCGTGAGGATACTAAAAAAAAAGTCGTGTTCGTCTTTCATGATTCCCCCCTCATCGTGTTCTTTTGACCGCCCGAGCATATCGAAACGTCAACCACTTGAAGAGGGAAAGATTAAAAAAAAAGGAGCGGTGTTCCAAAAGAGAAATTTCGAATGTCACAGAGAGAAAAAAAAGAAGAAAAAATGACTCGCGTGACAAGTTCCCTTCATCGACAAGTCCGAATCGCCCCATCAATCTGCGATTTCTGGGATTTACGAATATTACAGTCGCAGTTACTCAAGGAAGACCGATGTGGAGATAGCACGCTCCCCCCAGAAGAAGACCGACCCTCGTGGCTGGTGAGCAGCACAACACCATAATGGGATTGTGATCCCTTGCGATGAAAGACCCCGAGATCGCATATCCATTAGGCTTCGTGCTTGGAACTTTAATGGGGGAGGGGGGTGCATTCCATTTGGTGGAACATCTTTTGGTTCTGGAACTCAGCTGCAAATGGATGGACCAATTGACTCCTGATACCAAGTGTAGAAAGGGCACTCCCACATAATCTCGAACGCCGAGCCCTCTTCCTGTGCTGTTTTAAATTGAGACGTCCCGATTCACATGGGCTGAAGCAGTGCATGCTCGGTTAAGCAAATTTCATTGTCAACCCGCCCGGTAGCTGTTGTCACCTGCCAGAGTTTTTAAGATCCTGTTTGTTAGCCATGCCTACATCCTTCGCAGATCTATTCATAGGAGACAACATTGACAAAAAACCAGCAGCAATTGTTCTCTGTTTTTTTTGTGCTGTCTATTTCAATGTAAGACTCAAAGAATGGTATGATGGGATAAAATTACTGGAGTTTTTTCTCAATTATTTTTGGTACCTTTAATGTCACTGGTTTAGTTTATCTAATCCGAGATTAAATTTTCAATCTTGTAGTTGATGGCGAATATTGGACATGTGTATTGCTGGAAAACATAAATTGTATTGATCAGCAATATTAAGTAGCAAAAAAGCTAGTGGTTTAATAGCCGTGTTGTTCATAATCAGTTATCAAATATTCATGTATATTTCTTATTAATTGAACTTTGAGACTTTATTATTAATCATGCAGCTGTTGTCACCTGCCAGAGATTTTAAGATCCTGTTTGTTAGCCATGCCTACATCCTTCGCAGATCTATTCATAGGAGGCACATTAACAAAAAACAGCAGCAATTGTTCTCTGCCTTTTTTGTACTGTCCATTTCAATGTAAGACGTAAAGTATGGTATAAATATATTTGAGTTCTTTCTCAATTATTTTTGATGCTCTTAATGCCACTGAGAATATATTTAGTTTGCTCAAATTCGAGATTAAATTTTTAGTCTTATATATCTAGTCAATGGCTAACATTAAATAATTTTATACCACTCTTTACTTCTTACATTGAAACAGAAATTTAAAAAAAAAGCAGACTGCAATTGCTGTGTTTTTTAATGTGCCTCCTATGAACACATCTGTGAATTATGTAGTAATTATTTACTTACTGCATACTGTATAAATATATGTTGCACAGGTGCAACAGCTAGTGTGCAGGAGGCTTGAGGTTTGATTCCGATGGCGACATTGTTGTCACTGCATTCAGTCACGAGGAGAATGGATGGCGATTATGACAATGCGTGAAAAAACATTTCTCATCGTTAGTCATGATGCCTAGTGAAAGTTTTCTGGGATTTCCTCCCATGCGACTAATAAATACTGGACAGTTATCCCTAAAAGTCCTCCCGGAAGGCACTATCCTTGGGGGAGGATAGTGCCTTCACACATGCCACCCATAGTGCCCCATCACACGTCGGTGAACTGTTCGGACTACACACGAGGTTCGCTGATGTTCCACATTCACCTTTCTAACTGGTCCTAGGAGCTATAGCCCTAGGTACTAGAGGTGAGGAGTTTAGAAAAGGAAAAAAAAAGAAGAGTATTGCCCAGTGATATAAACCAAGCTTTCAGTTGTAGTGATATTCGAATAAATTTCTAAACTATTCTAAATTTTTAATTATTGAACCCTCTGCAAGTCTTAGGAAGATCTTTATTATCCAAACCTTTTGTATTCTAATCATGATTTTTTTGCATTAGAAAATAGCCTTACTGTATAACACTGGGCGACTAGCTAATATAAAATGTTTGCACATCATGTTATTACAAACACCATGATATGAGAAAGAAGTGTATATGGGTAGGCAGTTACATATCATTTAGCTCCTACAGAAATTTTCTCCTATACAGTATGGTCGCTATTGAATTTCCAGCTCATATATATAATATTAAGTATTGAGGAAGATTCATTATTTTCACATTTTGTGAGAACGAACAATACATTTATATATATTTTCCCTTTTCTATCTAGACTTTTTTTTTGCATTGTCGAAAGAGAAATTGAGCTTCAGAATTTTTTCTCTCCATTAAAGTATCTTATTCTCCCTGTTTTGTAATGGTTTTTCGAAGAATCTCGGATCTGTGGTCCGAACCATTAAAAAGGCATTCTTAAAGAAGGCTGTGTAATTCTTTCAGAAAACCCGTAACGCCATAACCTAAACTGGAAGAAACATTTTTTTTTTCCCTTTTCATTCTTTTGATTCCTTTTTTTTCCCTAGTTGATATCAACGTGAACGATTGTTGGTAATCTTTCTCTTTCATCAATAAAAAAAACTAAGGGATGGGGGGAAGTAGTGATATATTTTTTGCTTACTGAAAAAAAATCTGAAGGTGCGACCGACGAAAAAAATGAAGAAAAAAAAATTATTTTGTCTTCCCTCTCTTTTAAGATAGAGGGAATAATATCCCTGAGAGTCTTTGGGCTGTAAGATCTTTTTTGATAGAAATTAATATTGTCTCACGGAAGGGGATAAATTGCTGGGGGAAAAAAAACTCTTCTGAAGTAAAGTTTTGATCGCCAGAATAATAACAAAAGTTCTTAATCACTAAAGACGTACTTCTTTTTTTTTCCCCCAATTTTTTGTACTGGAAGGGAATATTAAGCATTTTTTCTTTTTTTCCCTACTCTTTTTTGGGAATTTTTTTCCCTCCCTTTTTGCATTGCTTTTCTTTGTATAAGTTGTTGAGAAGTTCCCTTTTATGCATTTTCTTTCCCTTTCGATATTATAAACAAATGATTAAAAGCATTTAAGAGCTTTTTTTTTTTTATTCCCCACTCAAAATCCGATAGTTTTTTTTTTTTTTTTTTA